>WSTZ01000106.1:0-41583 GCA_019632295.1 Tulasnella sp. 418 | reverse complement strand
TTGATAGCTGATACGATAGGATACGAAGTCCAGACGTCGGCATGACAATCAAGAAGACTATTATGAACAGTGCCTTCTAGCATGTTACGACTTTTCCCTTCCTTTGATCTGAAAGCATAAGCGGTGTTTTTCGACTCGATTTGTAAGTTGAAGCCATGCATAACATTGAGAGCTGGCGTGAGTGATACGAAAACCACATTTGTCCTTTCTCCGATCGATGATACAGAGAATGATGTAGGCGACCTGAGTTCTTCGGCAGTTGAGAGGAGAATTCCTTCAGGTCGCTGGCCGAATGAATTCCAATGGTACAATCGAAGTTGATAATTGTTCACGGAGCCTTCTTCAACAAGAATGAGAGCGGAATCGTCGGGTGTAGAGAATATGGAGGTTACGTTGACCCCTTCGGGGAGCTGTACCATGGCACCACTGATAGCGCATTAGTGGACGTATTTGACGTATATAAAAAGTTACCATACCGGAAACTTAGTGACACAAACGAGTATATTCGAATACGGCCAGACCGCTCGATTAGACATAGCTCTTCGTGACCTCCCGCGAAACAAACATGCTGAATCTCCAATGGATCATCTTGGTACCAAGCGGTCACGTTATGGGGGCTACCTAATGCATGAATCGTGGAAAAGGTCTCGTCCATGGAAAGGAGTTGCAGGAATATTTGGCCCTACGAAGTTGAAGTCAGAAAATAGCGCCTGAGAAGAGGCCGACATACCGTTAATTCGATATAGGCAACAGCTAGCAGGCGCTGTTGCTCATTGATGGCAAAGTGATACTTTCTCTCTGCCAGAGTTGGGAAATGTTTAATCGGCCGATCGCGTCCTATTCTGTGCCGATCACCCAACCAAATCGCTATTCCAGAAGGTTGATCAACGATTAAGAGGAACTTGTTGCCCATGGCCTGAACATGTCTACCAGCATGTTATTTTTGAGCTCTTATCAATATAAATAGAATACAGATCATACCGAATGCTGTCTAGCACTGAGAGCCTGAATGTTGTTGACCCAAATGCTTCGGGACGTGGTACAAAGGCAGGATCGTCTTCCAGCTGGGCTTTGTCGCTCTGACTGAAGTCCAGTAGATACAAGTTATATTCCATGTACGGTTCGGAAAATGACTCGTATTCCGCCCTGAGATAGATCGTGACGGATCCGTGGTGAACTATCAAACTGAAGTTCAATTTTTATTCCAAGGTTGGATTCAAACCATCTACCTGTCCTGCGCACTTCGTATACCACCAGGTTTGGACTACAAAAATGTCAAAATCATGGACTCGTACGGTGAAGGAGTAGAAGGCGTACGCATCCGGGTTAGTCCTTAGCCTCTCTTGGAGCTTGGTTCTGAAAGTGTTGTATTGCTTCTTATCCTCGTTTTCTGTATTCATTGAAACCATCACCGATTCCTTTGCCTTCTCTCCCGAATCCCGATCATGCACCTGGTCGATTCTGTTCACCAGTTTCGGGGTAAACTTGTCCAACTTTTTGATTGCCCATCTATATGCCAAGCACCGCACATCTTCAAGGAATGGTTTAAGGTGTGGTAGTTGTATCTCCATGTTATCGAGCAGCTCCAAAAAAGCATCATCCGATAAATCGGGATTGGTAGCCTCCCATTCCTGAAGATATGAACCAGGTATCTCGAGAATTTCCCTTCCCTTTGATATTCCCTTCGACAATAGCGAGGTGTCTTTTGTTTTGCTGTCGCCCAAAATTGCATCCTGAAGCTCTCGCAAGGCTTGACTGGAGGAATCTTCAAACTTCACCAGTATATCGTGATTTCTCAGGAAACGGGCCTTGACCTTTTCGTAAGTCTTGCTATGGATAATACCAAGTTTTGCTTCTGCGAGGATCTCGTTCTGAGCTACTAGAACTGAAGGATAGTGTACAACTAGCTCCCGGAGATAATCTAGTAGGAAAGAGTCAGTGCTTGCAGAGCAAAGTCAACGGTTTAACAACCTAGAGAATCATGAGGATAATGACCATTTGACGGCCGATCGAGGATACGATTGATATCCAGTCGACTTTAAGTAGTGGTTAGGGTTGTTATCTAGAATGGTGCAATATTACATACGGATGTTGGTTTACAATGGCTTGAGCAAGCTTGAATTTAACTTCTTCGGAAAGTTGATCACGATTGTCTTGAAATCTGGTCTGAAGTTTGATTAGAGTGTTGGCAACTTCTTTATCTCTTGCGATCTGCATCGTGCGTTGATGCTCCCGATACCCGTCAACGACGCCCGCAGCGCGCTTTCGGAGGAGGCCGTCATCGAGCAAGATCTGGAGACCTTCTTCGTTCAGGTTTTCGTCGAATGAGATGTTCACATATTTGTGCCTGTTCCCAAGTTATATTGATACTGCAGGTTGCAAGAGAGGTTATCAGCTTACAAGGTTGAACTGAAGCCCAGCGGAGAGAAGTCGCTGTCAATCCACACGGTATTCTTGATATAAGGTATGAATCTTGGGGCTAGAAACCCTTGTTGGCACTCCCCAGAGATAAGCCTCGCCTCGATGAGGTTGGCACGAATGTCATCAGGTATCTCCGCATCTATTGGAAATGACTTTTCCTCGATAGCCGGGTGATGGAACTTTACAGAGTTCTGCGTCAGCATATTCAGATAGTAGCAAAAGTCTATCCCGCACCTCAAACCCTCGATAGATCCGTGCCCCTTCTTCCTGTGCAGTCGTTTTCGAAACCTCGAACTTGAAATACATATCATCCATCTTGTCTTCATCGCTCTCCTCATCCTTCCAATCATCACTTTCTTCATCTTTTTCTTCATCTCTTGCATTCCAAACAAGGGTATCTGCATGATCCTTGGATATCAGAGCCCGAATTTGAGGCGTGAGCTTTGTCAAGTAACGCATGAATGTCGTTCTGTTCCGGCGAACAACCCCAACGGCATTATCGTTCCATGTGGTATCTTCAGGCCAATAAATGACGAATGCACTCTGAGCTTGTGCAGATGCAGATTCGGGAATTAGAAAGTAGAGGCCGCTAACAAGAGCCGGCTGTCGCAAACGGGTCGACGCATCCGTTGGATTTAGTAGAAACGCGGCGCTAAATCAATCGAGCTTAGTGATTGCACGTTGATATATCTTTTCAGACTTACGTCTCATCATCAATATTAGCAACCCGATGCAAAAAATCAACGAGGGCTCCTTTATCGCCGTAAACTCCGAGAGGTTGGATGGAGAGTTGATCGAGCGCCGCAAAGTCGATTTTTGTGATAGAGGTATGCGAATTTGGCACAAGTTTATTCATGAGATTACCCAAAGATTCTTGGTCAATGAGAATTTTGTCGACTAATGGAAACGATTAGCCTCATGAACGATAAAGATACAAGCGCCCCACTCACCTAGACCACCGCTACCTTGTTCTTTGTACAGAGTGAGGAGTCTGTACATACCCTTTACTCTTGTCATGAGATCGAGGCTTTTCAAAAATCGATTTCCCATTGTTGCAAAGCCCTGAAATTCAGCGGCCGGATTCGATGACGATGCGTGTTCTTGATCACCCGCAGACAGCTTGACTGTCGAATGACGCGACACAACTGCTTGGATTACTTTGGGAACCCCCATATCGTGGTGCTAAGGTGTATGAAAGTGTAAGGATTGAAGATTTGATCGTGGCAGAGGATACACGTACTGAGATGGAGGAATAGCAAGCCAGATGAGAGACAAGGGACGAGGATAAAGCGCGATACGGTATGTGACCCGAGCCGGGTTTAGGGCACATGCCACAGAGAGATGAGTTCCTATCGGATGGATAGGAATCACTGCGGATCAGCTCTCATTTCAAAGATAAGTGATAGCCGCCAAAACACCCAAGTAGGCATCCGAGCGTACACAAGTTTTCAAAGCCAGCTGCGATGCAATTTACGGCCTTCTGTACCAGCTCGTTACAGCAATGTCGCATCGTTCCTATGCCAAATTGGAGAAAGATGCTCTACGTGGAGCTGGTAGTAGAGAGATGAAAAAAATAGGGCGTGTGACAAACATGTCATGATCGGCAAGCTTTCATCAAGGGGCTTCCAGTTCACTCTTCACAACCCAATTAACCAGGTGCAAAAAATCGCATTGAATTCTTGTCATAGAGCAGGGCAAGGATAAACCAAAAAAGAGAGAGACAGGTAATTCCATAAAAGACTAAACGATTAACTTGTGAGTCTTAAAGGTTCATAAAAAGAGGGAGAGGAGAGAGTTAATGTGCGGGTTTCCAGCCGGTGACATTCGAATTTTTTGGAGTGATATGAAACACAACATGAAAAGAGAGAAAAAAAAGAACAGAACATAATATCGAAGGGAGGGGGAGTGTGTAAAAGAAAGGAGGAATGCGAGTTAGAGGGCAGATAGAATAACGTTATTATGGCCAAAAAAAAAATCAATGGTCAAACCAGCAAAAAGCGGACATCAAGAAGGAAGAAAGAAAGGAATATGCAAAGAATCGTGGTGGATGTCGCCTTCTGAAAAAAACCAGAAAAGAAAAGAACAGAATGTAACGTGCGTACGAAAGGAGGAAAAAAAAAAGATGAGGTGTTGGGGATTGTTTTAAAAACACAACATTGGGATAAAAACAGCTGTGAGAGTAGATTACGATGATTGATTTGTATGATATAGTGTGGTGGGGGAAAAAAGGGCAGAACGCCCTTTGAATTAGGTGGTAGAAACACAAAAGGTAAGATTGGAGTGTGAATTGAGTTTTGGAGCGAATGATTAGTTTTTGATAAATGTGAGTGAGGGGAGGGGAGCGCGAAAAGAACCATATGTACACGAAAGAAACAATCAACTCGAAATCAGGCAAGCCCTTTTTCAAGCGACGTTTAGCTGCTCCGAAGGCTGGAATTGCATACCAGTATATCCAGCACCAGAACCGTTCAACGATCCCGGAGAAGTTCCTTGATCATGACTCAAACCATACAATGACGGATCCACCACTTGATGATGATGATGATGATGATGAATATTTTCGTTTCCGTAACTCGACGACGAGGACGTTTCAGGCATACCACCAAACGACGATGACGGATTATTCGTGTGATCGGGTCCAGCCGAATGTGGAGGTTGTTGCATTACAGAGGTAGGTGAGACTCCACTTGGTGGGGACATTGAAGTCATGTACTGAGAAGACGTAGATTGAGGAGGCGCAAATTCTCTTGACCTTGATGTACTCAGACCACTCGTAGCGTATGGATGAAAACCGTGTGTCGACCTCATGGAACCGGAAGGAGAAACGAATACCCCATCATTACCAGCGTTGTTACCGACCGCAGAACTTGAAGTCCTCCTTGCAGCGAACAAGCTCGATCCAGCTACGGGACTTCCTGTAACACCATTGAACTGATGTGGAGGTAAAGTCCCAGCGATACCTCTCGGCACCAACGTCGGAGTCGCAGACCTGTACCGCCTGATAGGACCCAACGAAGACGTTCCATTAGAATTGTAGTACGCGGGATACATGGACGCTCCAGCAGCGCTATCGAACGAAGCCTTGTGGGATGGAGCAGAGCTGAACGCAGGTTGAACAGAGTTGTCACCCAATTCGGGTCTAAACTGCTGATCAAGAGAGGAAGGAACACGACCACGAGGGAAGGTAGATGGTTGCAACGACATTCCACGGTTGTATCCAAATCCACCCGAGACGGCACTTTGGAAGGACATGTCAATAGTTGAGGAGTTAGGGTAGGATGCACGTGATGAGAGGTCATGAGTTGGATGAGGAGACTCGATGGAAGGTGCAGGCGCAAGACCTAATCCACCGGGCATCATCGGCGACGCAGAAACGAATTGAGGAGGAGAACCACCAGTGAGATGATTGGTGACAAGAGGAGAAGGAGAACCGCCCAACACTTGGGGATCCACATATGGCGATGCATTATGAGATGGAATGACGGCGATGGGAAGGTTAGGTGCCGAATAACGATGTTGAGGAATGGGAGGTTGATTTCCATTATCCCATTGATCAGAGGATAGAGCATATCCACCATAGTTTGGAGGAGCCGGACTGTGATGATGATGAAGATGTTGGGATCCGGAAATTCCTTCCTCGATCTCCAATTCACCTAATCCCATGTCATTTGGTGGGCTATCACCTTCCACATCATCAGGTACATCGTCATTCTCCAAATCCGTAACAACCACCGCACCATCATCTCCATCCTTTCCATGGGTCCTCGCGTGTTGAGTAAGATTATCGCTCCTGCTAAATCGTTTCCCGCATTTCTCACATGCATAAGGCTTCTCCATCGTATGGGTCCTCAGGTGTCGCTTGAGATGTTCCATCCTCTTGAACGTCCGTCCACAGGAAAGTAAGGGACAAGTAAATGTCTTGTTCTTTCCTCCTGCGGATTGAGGCGTAGGAGGTACAGAACCAAGATGAGTAGAGTTATCTGGCGATGTTCCTTGTGCAGAATAACCTTGAAGGGAGGACCCATTGGTTGGAGAGACGTATGAAGGATCGTTGGGGTTCGTGGGCATCGGGGATTGATGATGCATGTGGTGACTCTGCATCGAGGAAGGAGGTGATGTTCCGGCATATCCTAATCCGGTAGGAATCGAATGTACTGATGGATCGACATGAAGCTCGGTAGATAAGGAGGGACCAGGTGACGGAGAATGTTGATGGGAGAGATGAGAGAGGTGAGGTTGGAGATGAGGTTGAGGAATGGGATAAGGGGAAGAGTTGCGTGGAGTGTTGTCAGTAGAAGACATCAAACCCAAACCTAATCCAACATGAGTGGATTGTGGTGGTAAGGATGGGTAACGACTCTGCATGGAAGACGAATTCACGTAAGGAGATTCCTGTCGACCATAGTCCTGACTTGATCGGGGAGCATAACCTTGCGGCAATGACTCGACAACACTTCCATCCCGATACTCGTATTCTCCATAGACGTTTCCATCATCTTGATCATCCTGAGGAGCCACGATTACGTCTGCGGTAGCGAGACCACTGGTAGGGGTCCTTGCAGCGGAGGATGCCATCACTCCGACGCCACTGATTTGGCTGGTAGGTTCGCCTTTGCCGTTGTTGATCCTTTTCCGTCGCTGTTTGTACGTCGGACTTCCCTCGAACAAGGAAAACATGGGGAGAAATGGAGAACCCGAGTTGGCACCAGGGGTCATCCTCGAGGAGGAGGTCGGTTCAACATCGGAGGGGTTGGTCGAATGGTCGAGATTTTGCTGCTGAACGTCCTGCGATTCAGGTGATGGTGATCTCTGACCATTATGGGATAGTTCTTGCGCGAGCAGTTCTTGTTGTTGTTGAAGAGCACCCTGTTCCCCCAACTCTCTGACGGCACGCTCGAGTTCGCCCTCGCCCTCGATTCCACCCCTTGCTTTTGAAAACTGCTCATATAGACTGCGTTTTGCGTCGTACTGAAAGGAACGAGCGGGTTCGCCCACCACTTGGGTGGTTGCCTCCAGCCCCATCTTTTCTCGCTTGAGATCACGCTCGAGTGCATCCAAAAAGAGGCGATCGTGTGGAACTGAGAACCTGTGGAGGGGAAATTAGAGTAAGCCATATAGGGAAAAGGTGTGTACGTACCAGTAGAACACCTTTTGCTTCTTCTGAGTTCGAATGCACTGATACTTGAACAAGAGATCAAGAAAGGGGGACTAGAACAAAACAAGACATCACGCGGCATCAGAAAAAAAAATGGAGTGGCACCCCCGAAAAAGTGGGTGACGCACCTTTGGTTCTTCCAGACACGCGTCGTTCCCTGGCTTCAGATTGCGCAAGTCGGAAAAAACACCTTCCTCGAACTTTTTCATGTTCCTGACCGGTCTTCCAAAGGCTTCAAATCTGAATACGAGGGCACGGACGATGTCTGTACCGGTAATGTGATAGAGGCCATTCCATAGAACACAGGAAACATATTCTCCCGAGGGAAGAAGGAAACGGTTGAGTGCAGGATGTGGGACAGGCGGTTGCTGGGCGGAAGAAGGATCGGAATGGGAGAAATGCGTGGAAGGAGAAGTCGAAGCGGCAGAAGAAGAGGATGCCCAGCGGGAAGGAGCTGGAATTCAAATATGAACTGGTGCTCAGAGTGAGAGCACGAAGAGACGCACCAGTGGCTAGAAAGAACTTGAGACGGTCTAAATGAGCGAGCATGTCCTCTTCATGAGCAGTCAGTGGCCGTGGAGATACAGGTGATGGCTGATGAGGCGAATATGGTTGATGTGTGTAATAGCGCTGGACTTGGAGCGAATTATGGTCCATTAGTGTAATTATTCAAAGAGAGAGAGAGTATTGAAAAGCACAGGACGGGACCTGGCTGAATGAGATGATGAGAGGGTGATGGAGGGGGAAGGTGATTGATCCCGCAGACTCCGGCCAATAGATAAATAGCCAATTTCCCAACAAACTTCCCCGCATTGTCACACTCCGTCACACTCCCTCGGCCTCCTCCGACTCTTGTTCGATCTCGCTCATAAATACATGGAACGTATGGAATTACCATGTACATACACACCAATCCATTCCTACCATGCATTCCATACACCCAACACACCTTCCATCCACCGTCATTGCACTCTAATTCCCCCGCCACTACTCTCCCAGTTTGGCATTCTCCCAACAACGATGAAGGGTCTATTAGGCAATCTGTCTCAGATGACAGAAGCTGTGCCCTTGTGTTTCATCATATCTGAAACAGTCCCTTTTTCTCGCTTTCTATCCATTTTTGTTCCACTCTCTACAGTCTTGACTTTCATCTTTAATCAAAACTGTGTTATCCATGCGCTCTCTCTTTTTCCGCGGGCTCCTTTTGCGCCGGCATCCCGGTGCCGAAGAAAAAACTCTCATTTTTTACCTTGCACTTTTCGGTCACCTTGCCCACCTTCTACGGCCTGCTCTCTTCATCTATATTACCACTGATCGAAAGGCGCCCGGCTTGATCGTTTTATCCGACGTACCGTTGGGTAATACACAGCACTAGCTACAAACGTCATCACTCTTGATCGTTGGCGAAACGAGTCACCTGGTCAATGAGTGGCTTGAAAGTCGACCTCGCGATAGCCGGTCCATCCGATTTGTCAATTCTCAAAAAAATTCGCTGATAAAAAAAAATCCGACTAGCTCCGAACTTTCAGAAATAGTAGAAATCCTCCATCGAGTTGACTTGTTGCTCTGCCACGTTTTTTCTAGATTCCCGAACCCAAGGTGAAGGGAGACGGGCCACGCTTATCAACAAAGTTCTAACCCACATGGTAAGTAAGTGCTGTACAAGTTCCTACCCTGAAAAGCGTTTTCCACTTCTCTCCACCTTCCTTCGAGAAATCCTCACTCCCATCTCACGTCCTTTAAGATCTCAAATTTTTTTTCTTCTATTCGGAATTCAAGTCTATACACTGAACAATATGAATCCAATATTACACTCTATACACTCTCAATGGACGTGCTCCCTCTTTGAACGCTCGATCAAAACCATGAGGTTACTCGTTATCTCCAGCCGTCCATGCGCTGCAAGGCCTCGAAAACCTGGTTGCCAGTCGTCATACAAGAGATCACATCCACTGCAAGTCAATATGACGTACGTCGGCGTGGCGGTGAATATGTGATCGCATTAAGGTAGTGGTCAACTGGCAGTCTACTGCCATTTTCGACTTGAATTCACGAAATGATCGACGAACGTGCACCGTAAAGCGATGTTCACCTAAAGATGCCCAGCGCTTTTATCCGTATTACTCAAGTCGGCCTTCCATCAAAAGGTGTGCAGTGAGGTTACATATTTCTATGGCGATTATGCATCGTTCTCACTGCCTTCTTCCATCTGTAGGGCCATGGCTCTAGTGCAGTGTCACTGATAACCCCAAGGGGATGCACCTCATCGATCGTCAGCAGCCTCGCAGCTCGAGGAATACACCTTGTCCTCCCGTGCATCGATCTTAATTATCATCCGGTACCGTACTGTTCGATCGACGTAATAAAGCATTTGATCTGGTGACGACTGCAATATACCAAGGCCTTAAGCCTGCATCACGGATGGTTAACGTGTTGTCCAGCAAAAAGAAGCATAGATATCCGAGATTGACTGGTTAGATACATATCTCACAAAGTTGGTTACATATCCATCTGAATAACTGCCACCGTCTGAGCTTGTCTCCTAACATGGCTACAAACACAGCCGAAAGGAGAACACTATTCCCTATATGGATTTGAGAGCATGCAGTTAAAGTTGATCTTGGTTACCAAACCCTCGCATCAAGGAAACGGCGTGATTAGAATTACCAGGAGTTGTTGATCATCAACGAAACACACGAGAATTCTGGCAAACATCGTCTCGAAGACGTGTTCAGGGAATCTCCCTCTCAATCAACCTCCAGGGCCATCAATCCCCACACATTCATCAACATGTTGAAGTGATGTCGATCGCTCCGTCACATTTTGGGGAAGCTCTCCCTATCACGTCAGCTATTATTTTCAGGGACACTGTACGGTGAGCCTTGTACTCCTTGGAAACGCCACAAATGGCCAAAAGGGAGATGCATCGTGTATAGGGGCGCAGCGTGAGTGCCACTAGAACGATAATTGTAAACCCTAATGTAACTAATTAGTGGCTGGACATGCTATCCCCGAACCGCCGGCGTCATGATGGATTGTTCTCTATCTTGGCTAAAGCGCAGTAGAGTTTCCGGTCACGAGATCAAGGGTCTAAGGACGAGCTACCATCCCACTCTCAGCGAGTCTCATACATTCAACTGTGGTAAGCAATTTTAGCAACGATGAGCATAGCTCAACTATGTTGTCCTTCTAGTATAACAGAATCCATATACAGGTACAGGGTAAGATGCAGCAAAATCATCGTGGCATAGATGCATTGACATTTTAATGAACTGTCAAGAGAAGACACAAAGGTTAATAAACTGAGCCTGCAACGCAACGCCCTCTTGGCTCACCAATTGCTAAGTGCGCTTCTTTCTTCCAACTAATATCTCATAGTTCCGATACTCGCTAGCTGCGATCTCCGCTTCCTTATTGGCTGCCACGCTTTCGTCATGCAAGGACTTGGGAACGGATTGCTTTGACTGGATCAAAGTATGGATTTTCAGGCGTAACTGGATATAGCGTTGTTGCTTTTCATTCATATCCCGCTTCAGCTCGTCAGACATTCTTTGAGCTGACAGAGAGAACATTGAGTAAGGCCCTTATCCTGCTCTAAGCCCACTCACCCGTATTTGTTCCTGGGGTATTCATGATATGCCGTTCGTTCCTCACATCAATGCGTCGGGGACGACCATTTATAGATTTGAGGATGGCGATCGTTGGATTGCGAAGCATCGTGCTCAGCAAATCGATCAGCCAGCTTGAAGCGCTCGTCGGTTATTCCAAACGACACCGGGTAGAGCAAGGTCTTCACTTTCCCGTAACGGGAATATTATTGTTACCGGTCGGAAGCTGAACGTACAAAGTACCGACATGGATTGGCAAGTTACGTTTGAGCGCTTTCTGCTGATAGGCCATGGTGGCTTTGAATCGATCCGACTGTTAACCGCTTGCCGGTCATGAGCCGATCGGGGTGGAACCGCACGCCCACCGACATTGATGTATCAAAAAGTCAATTGCTGAGGATTGACGTGATAAACTTTGAAGGGTAGGAAGACATCGTTATCATTGGATCACCAGACCCTTTGACTTCTTTGACAACGGCAGTAACGTCTGCCCGTCAGATTACTGAGATGTTGCAGAGAGTGGGATAGATAGCGCGTTGGAGTGCACACACCACTCGTGCCTTGCCATGCTGTTGATGATGCCGCGGGAGGAGGGAGAGGGGTTGGTTTGTCGATCACGTGGTTTCACCGAGCCGAGACCCTGAGGAAATGTCCGACTTGGTCGGACCCAAGGGCCAACAACTTTCGATGGAAAGCCAAGCGCCGAAATCTATATTCTACCGCTCTCAGGATATATTGTGAGGGAATTATTCTTCTCTGCTTTGACACTTCTTCTTACTGATGGATGGTTAGGATCTCCTCCGACACTGTATAATGACGATTTACCACCCTTCCTCCCTGAACGCAACCGAAACTACCATGTAAACCCTGCCAACCGACATTGCCCACTGATCCCCGTCCATGAACATAGACTCAATCCTGCTGACTTACTTCCTCAATACTGCGCTCAATCCGGGAAAGCCGGAGATTCACACGACTTGAAGACGCACAGCCTGTTATTGCTTTCTAGAAAGACGACCAACTTTCGCAGAAGGCACTGAGTAGTTGAGCAATAATCCGATATCGTCGCGGTCTTGATGCAAGAGGATCTTGCGTATTAAAGATGCAGTAGAATCCCCCTCATTGTCACCGCCCAACACTCACACAGCTCCTAAATTCTTGCTATCATGCATCGTCCAGAGCAACCTCCAAGCTATCAGGATAAACCAGCATTTCCCCAGCCAAGTCCAGCAGCCCCTCCTTCATATGATGCACCTTTCTCGTCGGCTGTGAACTCGTCTCTTCCTAATCATTTCGTCATCGGGAGTAGAACGACCTCTCCTTTGGTTCTTCCCTCGGACCTTCTCTCCCACTTACGCCTCCTTGGTGCTTTCAGAAAACTGAAAGAAGAAGTTCATAGAAAGGCTCAATCTGGCACTGATCGAGATGGTTCATGGTCTATCTTTCTCGCTCGTGCTGTTTATAGATTCACTCTCTGGGTAGAGCATATCGCTAATGTTGCCTCCAAGCTAAATGAAAAGGGCTCGATGGCGGTTGCTTTGATGCCTCCTATCGATGTTATGATGGTCTGGCATACCTATATGCTAGTGAGTAACTAGTTCAAGCTTCGATCAGTCTTAGACTTACCACCCATGACAGAATCCTCATACATATTTCGAGGATGGATTGAGATTAAACTCGGGACTACTTGCCCTTGGGTGAGACAAACTTTCTGTCATCCAATGCAATCCCATTAAGATATTCTCTTGTAGATCTTTTCCTCTTTCACAAGCTGCGGCACTCGTTGATCCAGTTTCACTCTTGCCAGTGGTACCAAGCGAAGGTCGGGTCACATTGTTCGAATCGCGGACTGGGCAAAGCTATGATTGTCCAATTATTACACAACCAGAGGATACCATCTCATTGAAATGCCCTGTGTGCTCGCATAATAACGTCATCCCTTGGATAGCCCCAGGACAACGGGGTTTCGCGCAGGGGCACTTTTCCGCGAACTGTAGTGAATGTAAATTCCTATACAACAAAGAGGCAAGCCGCCACGTCCCAAGCTCTAATGGTTGCCGATTCTAATAACCTTGGATTATACTAGTCATTGGCAGTCCAAAGATTCTGCGACGACGTCGAAAAGTGTTACACTGACAAGTCGCTTTTCTTGGCGTAAGTTCCCTACAATACCCCATTTTGACGAGTAGTAACGAACCATACAATCTACGTAATTTAGTGGCACCGTCATTGATCCATCGACTGGGGCAGCACATCCCGACCTCGCTCGTGAGTTGACGGAGCTCATCATCAATGCCCGAACAGTCCCCTCCGTATCATCGTTAGATCTTGCGAGACATTTCAATTGGAAATTTTCCGGTATCGAAGAATGGATGCGAATTGGATACATGGGGAAACGTGCCAAAATTGCTGGTCTGGCTACCCCGGAGGCGTAGGTTCTTCAAATTTGTGGTATGAAATGCAATCATTCTGACACTGATGCAGTCTCAACCGTGTGATGAGCTGCTATGACTCATACGCTCCATTTTCTATTGAGCTAGAAAGCGCGGTAATGATCCCACCACGTTCTTTATTCCTCACAGGCTCACCACTTTCCGTACAGATCCAACGTCAGAGTACCTTTGTAGATCAAGTCTATCGACTGAGATGGACCGAACATGATCGCTTTGGACAGGATAACGGGGATCTTATCCGAGCGGTCGCTAGGTATCACGCGTTCTTGGACCTTATGACCGTTTCGAATGGTCATTTTGTTGTTCCCACAATTGTAAGTCAAACCTTTTTTTCCCGTAAGCTTTTGAACAATGATTTCTTGAACAATAGGATATCGACCTGGCGTGGCACACCCATCAACTATTGTGTGTCTCTTACAGAGATTTACATACATTCTTGGGGGTGGTCCCGGATCATGATGATGAAGTTGATGAAACTGCACTAGCTGTAGCGTATGACGAAAGCGCGGAGGCATGGCAAGTGAGTCTTCAACAGTCAAATGCAGCCTATGACATCTGCTCAAGATCTCATAGGAACGTTTTGGAGTACCATATTCAGTCTGCGGCTGTCTTCCGCCTCGCCCGGACTCAGAAAAAGAATCTCGTCTAGGATTCAGCTCGCTCTTTTCTCGAAAGGGGAAATCAAAAGCAACAACGCCCGAGCCGCTCATTAATTCAAGACCTGACTTAGTATCCACCAGCACTGATGACGCAGCAGAAACGCATCCCTCGACCCATAATTCTATCACATTCCTGCAAGACAACCGTACCGAGGCGTTCACGTCGGAAAGGAGAGAAGAAAACTCAGATCGTGTGCGGAGTCTTCAGAAAAGGATGGAAAAGGGAAAAGCCGAAAAATGGCGGGAGCTTGTAGCCGTAAGAGCACTACAACATGTGCCTGCATTCCCTCGTATGGCCTCTCAACAAGAGTGAGTTGGAGATGTTGAAGTTCTTGAAATCATTCTAAAGTGTTACAACAGATCCGAACACTCGGCCAATCTCAAAGACGGATCTTTACCTTTTTCGCATTCTTCGGTTTATGTGAGGTTATGTTTGTCACTAACTATCAGCCACTATTAATTAAGGTGATCCTGCAGGGAGCCGGAATGACTTCTTCATGTCAGGCAAGGTTTGATCAGGCAAGGGGTGCCCTCGAGAACGCAATTCTTCAGTCCAATATTATGGTATGTTCTCAATCGTTCATCAGGAATGATATTCACATTTGTCTAGATCTTTGGGGCATCCGCCTTGCGAGGACGTGTCAATAATCCCGGTTTATTCTCTGCATGGTCAAACGCAGGTCCTAGCCAAGGAGTTTATGGGGTAAGATCAAGACCTTCCGTTTCTCGCCAGGTACTGATTTGTCTCTTCTTACAGTGGGCATAATCTGCACCAAGTATGGGGTGTATTGCTTTCTAATATAGCAATAAATAATTCTCAATTGCGCACTTGTAACTCGTATTCAAGTCATGCAACATGATGAAATTTCATAACAACCATACAAGGACAGCGATTATATCCATGGGGTACCTGTTCGATCGGGATTAATGAACGATGTGGAACCTAGAATCGGATAATGACTCACTAATAGGTCCTGGTGAAATCTCTGGCACTTTCTTGACTCATTATACCATGACCTTCTTCATCTTGTACAATTGGAGTAAGTTTTTCCTGATGACGCTTGATCATCTGGAGGCGATGTCGCCAGTTGGTAACATATTCCGCTTTTTTGGTGTCATTGGCAGTAAACTTGTATACCAATGCAAAGAAATCTGCAAACAGGCTGACTTTTCGAACAAACAGGGGGAGGTTCTCGGCCGCAATTAACTTGAATTCTCCGATGGGTCCAAATTCCGCCATTCCTTCCGCCCTCTGGCATGTTACCTTGAAAAACTCGTGCTCGTGAAGAGAGTTTGAATACGCCCCTATTGTTCCGATAGAGTGAGGTTCAATGACGATGTTGACAAACTGAAACTGCGTTTTTAGTGTGTCAAACTTGTATGGAAGACCAGAATCATTCCAGACAATCCGCACGTAATCATTCCCAATGTGTCTTTTCTTGAATGCGTGCTGATTATCCCCGGGCCTGTTTGGCATCATAGTCGATGCATGGTAAAGAATCTGAGCGATGTCATCCCACCACGCATAGGCATATTTCCCATCATCGTCATTGTAGGTATCCAATTGACCCGTATAAACCTGCTTTTGATTTTTTAGTGTAATGAGCCGCCCGATTCCATGTAAAAATCGAGTGTAGGCAGGAGACCCGTGTCTGTTACCCAGGATCTCGACTTCGGTGGTTTGACCGGGTGCAACGTACATGATACCAATCGTGTGACAGTCAATGACTGGAACCCGATCAATATTTCGCAGCAACCTCTGGAATACGTCATCATCTGGAATGAGCCGTGGTCGAGTCAATGGAGGTCGGAAGTCGGGATATGGTGCCAGGAGCATGAAGAGATAGCTAGGATCAACGGTGATGTCCGTTGGCTTGTTTGGAGGAGTAGCACCAGCCCACGCAGAACCGGTCAGACTGTTTTCAGATTGAGGAGCAGGGGCTGTGGAGGGCTCTTGATTAAGATCGACCGTACTCTGCAAAAGCATTCATTGAGCTCAAAGTGAGAGTTAGATGTGGCATCACATACCGGATTTTGGTATTCGGAATTTGTCTCTGAAGACGCCGCTGAGTCATCCAAGCTAATGTGGTTAGTAGGCCGGGGGGTTCCGACTGCGGACGAGTCTGTTTGGTCCGCAATTTTTGGGTTATCTGCATCCAAGTTCACTTGTAGGCCCAACAATGCCACATTGTCTAACCGACAGTACATCCTCGTCATGCCACTGGGTCGACGCACCTCGACTTCAAGCCAGCCCGGACGTTTGAGACTTTTAATGATGAGGATCGAATTACCTTGGATCCAGCATTTCTTCCCCGTAATCATGGCATCTCCTGAGCCTTCCGGAGCGATAATGTCTCCTAGGAAAGTCCTTGAAGGTTTGGGATCTGCATCTCCATACGAGTACCTGGCAAGCCAATCGAGACAAACTTCTGTTGGTTCATCCACCTCTCCTTTGTGTTCGTGAGCCAATAGAAGCATTCGAACGATATAGGGAATGTGTTTTGGTCGATCGGAAACCTTGACGGCCAAGAACCATATGTAGATGGTATAGTATGCCATGGTTAGGACGTGTTGGTTCAACGCAAAGGAGCCCTGCGGAATTTTAACGGAAGATGTGACCGAAGGCTGGTTATGATGCTGAATATACTTCAACGCTACTGTGAAAACACGCTTGTAATCCTCCACGGTAAAGTTGGTATAAAGCGCAGGAACCGAGCCAAGGATGATGAGAAGCTCAAGAATATGACCAGAAACCGCGGGATTCGTGATGATTTGTGACAATTGGTTCACCAGTCTGGATAAGCTCCTCGTCATTTGAGGTTGTAGTTCAAAGGCTGCGAGAGTGAGAGCGTGAAGACAAGGCTTGATAGTGGCGCTCGATCGGCTGAGTCCCAGTAGAAAGGCCTCGACCAGGGCGTCAAAGAGGGGTCGAGTAAAGAGTCGACGATAACTGATCAGGACTGTCAAACTGTGATACCCAACACCTTGGACATCCCCTGTTTTAAGGTTGTTTGGTAATGATAATCCTGCGTCGTCTCCTGCGCCTAGCTTGTTCGAGTTGATGAGACTACAGAGTGTTCCAGTCAAATGGACAATGACTTTTGATGTCATTGGTCCACAGAAGAGGTGCTTGTTGGACAACTGGTTTGGGAGATGGCAGAGAACATAAGATAGGATTTCCCAGTCCCTTTCGTATTTCAGAATGTCCAGAATCGAGCAAAGGTATGCCGATACGGGTAGCCAGAGCTTCGGAGTGAGTCCACCTGCTTGTGACATACCCGCTTCATACGTGGTCATTCCTTCGCTAGGTCTGGTCCCGATGGGTACGTCAAAGGGTAATGACTCAGGTACACCCCATATTGGCTCTCTAGCGGTCAGCACCAACGTCTTCGCAGGAACTGTCGAACTACGAGGGGGCTGACTTCGACTCCGACTGACATCTTCTCTTCTACCTCGGCTGAATGCCCTTGACCGTCTGACCTCTCCAGCAAATGGATCTTTTTTGCTATTGGGAGAATTAGAACCCGCAATTTCCACCCCTCCGAACCCTTTTCTGGTCACACTTGTGTTTCTTCGCACGCCTCTTTCCCGTTCTTTCACTTCCTCTTCCTCTTCGTTTGCTACAAGATTGGGTACAGTCTCGGCAACCGTGTCACCTGCTGTTCTCCCAATCAACTTTGCGAGATTTACAACCTCGACATCAATATCCTTGACGACATAGAGGCGATGATCCCTGTCGGCCCTCAACCTCATCAACCATTGCAGAATTGCCAAGCGTGCTCTAGAACATTTCGCTTGACCAACACCTGTGGGACTCTCTCCAGGTCGATATCTCTCGTTCCATGACGCCTCTTCTTCGCTCAAGGGTTGAACTGCGTCTGGGGTAATCAAGGCTAACAAATCTCGGAAGACGTGGATGCATTCAAGTGAAGCAGGAGCGCGAGCCATTTTACTTGTAGTGGAGAGGGAATGAGGAGGTGAGAATGCCAAGGTTCGAAAAGCCCTGATGAGTGTAAGAACTGCTGCTAGAGATCTGCAGGATATCTCGTGGCGAGTGAGCAATTGTTGGACAAGCTCCGGATGAGTGGGTTGATGTGGAGTTGCTACAACAGATGAAGGCTGGGTGCTTGGAGGTGGAGCTGTAGGGTTGACTGCAGCATTGCTGGCGGTTCGAGTTGGTGGTACGGATTGAGGGGTGGCGGTGTTGTTGGGAGCGGCAGGAGATGTCAATGCATTGGATAGCATCGTCATCAGAGTATTGGACTGTCCAGAAGTAGATCCGGATGCACTCACGGCTCTACTTGCAGGAGTGACCGAAGTAGACCTAGAGTCACGGACCTCTTCCGTTTCCTCATCGCGTTCGGGATCCACTTCCAGAGGACATCGACAATCCCTCGCCATTTTGCATACTAGAGTCCTCAACTTGACTTCTAGTGCTCCATCGCCTTCACCGGGGTTGTCGCTCGTGGGGAGTGTGCCTTCAGCAGCACCAGCAACAATTCCATCTTCCATTAAACCCCACCATTCCTCACCACCCGGCTGCATACCCTTGTCATCTTTTCCTCCTGTGCCCACAAACACGGGTTCCCAATTCAAACAAGTCTTTAGGAGAGATATCCTGTACGGTCTATGATCACGGACACCCTGATATACAACGAGGGTCACCTGGGACAAGGCTTTTCGTGACAAAAACCGAGATGTTTTCATGGGACTCGACAGCGTGATGGCGGGTGGCTGCTGCGAAACCGGAAGCGGCGTGAGAGGCGATGACACAGGGGAAGTATCGGAGGTGGGAAGAGTAAGCCAACCAGATGCAACTGCCTTGAATAGCTGTTGTAGGTTGTCTAGCCAGGTTGGGGTACTTGGGATTAGTAGTCCCTAATCGATCATCGCATTCATTTTCAAAAGTTAGGTGAATCGACAAACCAGAACACCGTCGAAGACGCACCTCTCCAGCATACCATCGTACCACGTCTGCCAACGTTTCATCAGATAAGCTCTCACCGACTTCTATCAGTATACTCGGGAAGCTAGGAGTAATAGCAGTGGAGGAGACCAGCGATGTTAATAGAGAAGGTTTCGCATCCTGACTTGATGCAGGTGATTGTTGTGCATCCACTGTAAAAGTGGGAGCTTGAGATTGTCTTGGACTCAAGCTGAATCGCGAGCAAACTTTGGTGAGTGTATTGATGAGCGGTGTGGTCGGTTGTGCCGTTGGTGGTATTGAAGTTCCCGGACTAAGGTTGAGAACATAGCTGTTCCTGTACGTAACAAAAGTAGAATAGATGATGTCAGAATTGAGAATCCATCAAGGAATTAATTCTTACCGATAACCAGGTCTCTTCAACGCTTCTAATGCTCTTGTTAGGACATCTCCGACAACATGACCCTCAATCACTCCAAGGCCCACGGCCGTTCCCCCAATATTTCCCATAGGACTGCCGTAGCTCCCTGAGAAGCCACCATTCATCATATTCGAATTCCTGGAGTCGTCCGCTATGAGAATAGCTTCTTCCAAGATATCATCAACAATACCCAGACATTCCCTTACAACCTTTTCCTTCATCCAACCATCCTCATCTCCATCTTGCATCCTAGATACCCAAACTTCTACGCATTCCGGCATACACCTTTTTACTCTCTCAAACTCCCATGCCCCTCCTTCGCCCTCTTTACCCCAAGCTCGTTGCATAATGTCCTCTCCCCCTTGCTCACTACCATTCCCTACAGAAAATGAAGGTGCGCCAGAGGGATTATAACTTACACAGACTTGATTGCTGAGCCAGCTTCGTGCTAGTCTTCCTTCCGCTGCTTTCCGAAGTGCCAATCTCATCAACCTTGCGGATCCTTCAGCCGCTCGTGCTCTATAAAGAACACTACATGTCGTATCGTTCTCCGACTTGATTGCGCTATGGTGGTCAACCAGGACCTTTTTAAGAATCCGAGTGGTCAATGTTGCGTAAGGTCCACTGAGTAAAAGTCGTGCAATTTCCCAGCACATTCTCTCAACGTGAACCTCGGATTTTGTTCCATTGGGTCCTGCACCAGCTGCCGTAGTGGTGATTCCAGTTACGATTTCGGACATTCCGCCTTCATCTGCGTTCAGATCGATCACATGACCCTGGTGTGGGGTAGGTGACGATTGAGGAAGAGCAGGAGCTGGAGGGGGAAGGATCGGAACGAGAGATAGACCAGCACTCAGGCTCGTTGATGATGCCGAAGTCGGCAATCCAATAGTGGCTAGCGCAGGTGTTGGCGTGTGGATAGATAAGACGGGAAGAACTTCTAGACTCCTCGAGACGGCGATGCATAGCGTCCTGACGACACTCGGAAGACAAGTTGTGGAAGGGATGAGAGTGAAGCTCGAGGAGAGAATTTGGGAAAGAAGAGAGATATATAGGAGAGTGGGGAGGAGGTGGAGAGTGTTCCTTATCTCTGAAGTTGATAGGTTCGTTGATGGCCCCGCTGTGGAAGAAGCGGATATCGTGGAGAGAAGATCGACATGTGATGTGTGGGAGGGAGATTGGTGCTCCACGGGGGATGGCACGCCGTGTGCAGCTGCACTGAGGGAAGCTGTCGAGGAGGGATGGCGACGATGAGCGGATGTGGATAAGAGAGGTAGATGGCTTGAAGATGTGGATGTTCGAGTAGTGGTGGGCGTGGGTCTCTGATGCTGAAGTAGATGGTGCTGCGATTGGGAATGGAGGGATGGAGTGGAGGAACTTGGGGATCGTGACATGGCTGCAGCTAATGGATGAATTGAAGGAGTAGATGGGCTCGGCGACGTGACCAATCCCTGACCAAGGATGTTTGGTGATGACTTTCCTGGCTCGCTAGCAACGAGCGCGTCATTGACCAAGTCGTCAAAAGTGAGGAGGATAGTAGAAACATCGGTGGAGGATAAGGAGGGGGCATTGTCTTTGAGTACCTTTGTTAAAAATGTTAGACACCATGCCAACCAAGTATCCGAAGCCGATTTTGTGGCAGGATCGGCATAGAACTCGATCCGTTGGGATGAGAAATGACGAGACCATTCCACGACCGTTGGGATAAGCTGGCTTATCCCGTCTATTTCCCTAGCTTGGGCTGTAAGGAGCCATAAAGACCTCGTACGTGGATCTGCGTCAAATATTGAGGCAGGAGAATTTTTGATTATGCCCCAAAAGGCAGATTTGTCAATGGATGACAAGGGAGACGTGGCGGTTGTGAGATAGGTGGCCATAAGATGAAAACCCGAAACGCGGACATCTGTTGGAGCAGAAGAAGAACATAGACGGAGAAGGGGAGGAGTAATGGAATGTGGATGAGGGGAGGGAGTGTCTGGTGATACGAGTAAATCGGACGCTTTGCGCGCGTATTCGATGAGTTCTGAGGACGACATATTTTGCCATTGGGTTAAACGCTCTAAAATTGTATCCAGGCTTAATTGAGTTGAGACTGAAGTGGTGGTAGTGGTAGTGGTAGCCTTAGGGGTTGCTGTTACCGTAGTGGCAGTAGTAGCAGTAGTGGCGGTAGTAGGAGCTAAACCTGGAGTTGCCTTTGGAGGATTAGGAGTAGTTGAAGCATTTGATTGCCTATGACCACCGAGAATCCTATTGAAATTGAAAGAAGGAAAACGAGTGGGTTGACGAGGACCCTCTCTGTCTCTGTCCTGACCCCCGGAGGAATTACTGAGCGGCGACATTATTGAACGAAAGAGCCTGCGCATGATGATCGTTGAGAATGATCATCAAATGAAAACTGGACTTGCAGCACTCCAACTCACCCGCGGCTCGTGGCGCTGCGTTTGGGCTTGTAGGCAACACACCTTCGTCGAGGCTCTTCTTCTTCCCTTGGATTCCCTGATTTTTACCGTGTTTGGATATCAAGAACGTGTCTCTGAGCCAATCGATCGCAACGATGTGCTTTCCCTTGTGCTCACAGTCGGTGGTCCATTTCCAAATTATGCCTTGATTTCAAGGGTGCTCAATCGATAGCCACTCTCACAAACACTTGATCACAGCGCTCGATAAGCCAATGACGTGACTCTCGGCCCATATAAAGGGAACCCATTCCTCTTCCATACGTGTGAAGTGCTTCGTAACGTCAGTCGCCTGTTAGCTTCGTGTATACGATAGATTCCGATATTGGAAATTCGAATCGATGTTTATTCCGTTCTGCTGGAATGGCGACATCGATATCACTTAAAGGTTAACTTTACAATTACATCGTGGTCACTTCCACAGAACGGTGATCTTTCCTTGGAAGTTGAATGATACTTAAAAGTGAGTTAGAACTCGGGCAATCGATCAACGAAGGGTTTCCTTCTAGTTGATATATGCTTCGGTAGCAGTTTCATTACATCGGGACTCTTCTTTCCCTTGTGGGAAGTGATAATCACGACGTCAATAACTGGGACTCTGTACGGAAACTCTGGGCGATGAAGCACCTCATCGTTAGATTCTCGGCATATTCTTCGCCCGGAGACGCCCTTTTCTATCCCTATGCCGATTAGGACGATGTCACGAAGTATGCGTGAGGCTCTCAACCCCGTACACCAAAGAACGATGCATGTGAAAACGGGGCCATCAGTCCCAATATCTCCGAATATGTGTACATTTTTCCCTGAGAAGGCCCAATAGGCGATGAAAGAAGCGAAGAGAACAACAGGCGTGACACGCGTGGTGGTCCCTTAGATACTTTGAGATTAAGGTACGGCAAAGTTGATGACTCTAATTGCCCCCGAATTGTCATTTTGACCGATCAGCATCGTTGCAGCCATCAGACACGTATATAGTTCAGAGGGCGATGTGCATCGTTTAACTCTAATTAGGGTGACATGTTTTACTATTGGCATGTCAGTGGCGCAACTTTCTTCATGGAAACGTCGAATTGATTGGGCATGTATGTTCGACCCAGTGTGTCTTCCATCGAAGGAACGGAACCTCTCAACTGATAATACGTCCTCGGCCACGTCTTACTTGGACCTTATTATACCTATGGTGGCGCAAGGACGCAAGATGTGGTTGCTCAGTGCAAAATTCAGGGGCTATGCGCGCTTACGTCAATGAAGTTACTCCTTCATTGAAGTACGATGTGGGGTCTGTTACTGCGGGAGGCGTCATTCGGCTGATTCGGTCCCTGTCGGTAGGGCGCTCAATGTGTACGAAAAAAGAATACCTCAGTAGTGAAAGGATGGCGGGGATAGCGACGACATATCTTTGTTATAGTATTCGTGAGTTTCAGGCTTTGTCTTCTAGTAGTCATTGATCGGAGCTAATTTGTCCTCATTTCTCGTCGTCTTATAAGGCGTACAGCATTGTTCATCAAAATCGACTATAAAAACCCTTTTTAGGAGTCAGCCTCAATCTTCTTGCTGTTAAATTACAAGTAAAGTGTACATTCAGGTGAGTACAATCCCCGCATTTCACACCACTTGCAGCACCGCTTTATCAACGCAACGCTCCTATATATACTCTTGAACGCCCGCATTTTTCGTAGTGTCAATCATGGCAACATCGACTCGGGTTGTTGAACAATCCATTGTTCCCGCTCATGGTTCCTTGAACGTCAAGACAGTATCTTTACACCAATGCTCTTTACATATCCAGAGGCTCATCCAACAAGAACCTAAAACACTCGGATTTGCCGTTACTTGGAACGAAGAGCAGGACGCGATCGGGATATCGTTCGCCACCCAAACCGATGTTCTTTTCATATCACTCCCACGTTCTGGCAAGAAACCAATGCAAAACGTGAATTGGGACGCACTGCAGAGACTCCTAGTCCAAGATGAACTACCAGAGTTGACATTGGTTGCTTTTGACTGCTCCAAGATTGCACTCGCGTTACATCGGCAGTTTGGGCTCTCAACCCGAGCAGCGGACCTTGGAAACTACTTCCGTACCGACAAGAACCGCGATGGACCACTGCAAAACATTCGTAAAGCTCTCATGGGGCTAGATCTCGATCAGGACGAACTCTTGAATGCTGTTGGTCCGGATGCCGTGGGTGTAGTCGATGATGGGGGCGAATCTGCATGGATGCAATCTTGGATTTTCGGCATGACGGGGGCACGAATATTGGACTTACTCTTGGTGAATGACGCTTCTACTCGGAGATTAGACACTCGTTTGGTATCCCAAGAGGTAAGTACCTTGAATATAACAGCACGTGATCGATACTGAGGTATTGATATCCAATAGCACTTGGATTGCCTGAGTCTTATGCAGCACCAGTTCGATATTCTCGAGAACGCTCGACCAAATGAGATGAAAAACGATTTTTCGGAAATTTTCCAGGATCCTGCGGGAAACCACATTGTTCGAAATGAGCGATATTCGAACAAGATTCGACTCAATCGGAATCAGGTACGTTATTCATTCACTACTTCGGTCCAGTGACTCATTGTATCGAGCTTAGATTGTAGTACTCGAGGATGATAATGGAAAAGAAATTCGGGCTACCGCGGTTGGGTCAAAGGGCAAATCCACCACAATCGCCGTCCAAGGCAACAAACCGATTACCACAAAGATCAAGTCGATACGGGTGATGGGTAAAGATGATAATACCCTCGCAGATGCGGAACGAATTGCCTTTGTTGTGGGAGTCCTCCAAGGTCGACACGACATTGATCAGAGCTCATTCATTCGCATAATATGGTTCAAAATGTCTACTCAAGCCAACAAACCTCCGTCAAAACTTTTGCTCAAATTGGATGATGCTGTTCCTAGTCCAGAAGTACTATCTGCATTGAATCCATCTCAGCGTCTAGCAGCAATGGCAATGCTGAACCCCGCACGTCCGGTAGTTGTTTGCCATGGTCCACCAGGAACTGGAAAAACAAGGACAATTGCAGCTGTTGTCAAGCAGTATGATGGCCTTATGCGTGGTGATGACAAGGAAACTGTTTGGCTTTGTGCACAAAGCAACGTAGGCGTCAAGAATATCGCAGAGGCTCTTATCAAAGCCAAGGTGGAAAATTTCAAGTTACTCGTCAGCAAGGAATTTCACTACGAATGGTAAGCCACCGCGCTTTTGATATGCGCTATCTGTTTTAACAAATCTCAATGTTCTAGGCATGAGCACATTTACTACGAAACACTGAGCGACAAACTTGTCAGATTTGATGATATTTCAGAACGCCATCGTCATGCAGATATTCTATTCTCCGATGTTCATATCGTATTATGTACCATCAGTATGCTCTCCAATCCGGGACTCCACCTCAAAGGGATCACAAAACACGTGCCCGTAACTCGAGTTATCATTGATGAAGCTTCTCAAATCTACGTTGGGCAATACATGGTAGGGTATCGCCTTTCAGGACCGCTATGCTTCACATACTAATACCGACTCGCAGCATCTGCTTCATAACTATAGAAAGGACTTAGTGAAAATCTCGTTCTTTGGCGATCCCAAGCAACGTGGGTCGCTTTATGCCACCTTTTAGACTACGCTAACATCCAATGTAGTGCCACCGTATCGAAGCGAAGATATTGCCGGTCTTCACAGTGTCTTTGAGTTGAGACATCTAAAGAAAGACGCTTTCTTCTTGAACACACAATGTGAGCGTCCCATTTCTTTCAGTTATTGCAATTTACTAACAAATATTCAGACCGAATGCCCGAACCTCTGGGGCACTTTATTTCAGGAGCCGTATATGACAACAAACTCAAATCCAAGCACGAGATCAGAGATGTGAACTCGGTTGTGTTTGTCGATATGTGCAAAGGCAGTGAACAACGAGATGGTAAAAGTTGGAAGGTGCGACATTCTCTAGCTTGTTTGTATGAGCATAATAATAATTTTCCTTCAGAACATGGGCGAGGTACAGACCATCGTCAACCTTGTACGAAAATATTATCGGCATAAAGAATTTTGCGTAATCACCCCGTATGAACCTCAGAGAGCCGCCATTCAGGATCAGTTAAGGCGTGATAACTTGCCTTGGGAGAATGTCTTCACCGTTGACAGCTATCAAGGTTGGGATATCAAATTGCTTGCAACTCATGGAAACTCACCTTTTTCTTTAGGAAACGAAGCCGACTTTGCTCTGATATCCCTTGTAAGGACAAACAGTCCCGGTTTCCTCAAGTCCAAAAACCGCGTGAACGTAATGCTTACTCGGTGCAAAAGAGGAATGGTGATCGTCTCTAACAAGACCTTTCTTCAATCAAGCGCCAAGAAAACTTTGCTTGGTGAGATGGAACGCCATTGGAAAACTAGCTGGGCAAACGCATATCCCAGTGGCCCAGTGGGTCCCGGAGTCAATAGCCATTGGATTGACTGGAAGAAAGTTGCTCAAGGCACAGCTCGTCTGCCAGGCCTCATTGCTTGATTTCCTGTTTTTGGGGGGATGAAGATGATGAAGAGCAGTGTAGAGGACGATGGCTGCGTGAGATTGAAGGAGGTGACATTGCACTTCTAGCGACATGATCAATTGCATTGTACTATGTAGAATTCATTGCATAATATCTATTGTTGAACTAAAAAGGATTTTGCCGTCAGGTGACCTCGGCAACTCGGCTTTCCAAGCCGAATGTTAGCCCTGATTCCGAGACCATCATTCCAATGTCGACTGCTGAAGTGCTTGATCTAGATGAGGTAAGAGCACTCGGTTGCACTTCTTTGAAGGTCTATCTCATAAGAATATCCAGTCAAAACTTTCTGGGGATAATGGGGATTTATACCTATTCCAATGGCTCACATCTACCGAAGCAACAATCAACTCGCTGCCAGTGGTTGAGTCGCTTCCCTATGTAATCTCAGAATCACATGCAAATTGATCCATTAATCACACGTAGGATACTTTGAAATCTTGTCAGTCAACAGTTGAGTCAGTAATGGTGAAAGCCATCACGGGAGTCTCCCCTTTTCCATCCCCTGGGCGACCCATCAGGAACTCGGTAGCGAGATGCTTAATTAACATCTATTCCCGTGGCGAAACCAAAACCCGATTCGATGTCATGCAGTCATTCATCAAAACTGCCTCGGATCCCAAGGCCTCCACAGATATAGTCAGAGTGTAAGCATTTTCTTAATCCATTCATGTACTCCTCAGTCAATATTTCTGTCTACCCTTAGCGCTTGTTTGTACTGCATTGCAGAGATAATGGCGGAATTTGGTTCACAAATTATGTCGTTAATGAATGAAATTGCCAATCTCGGCTTACGGATACTGAAGTCGTCGAGTAACGTATGTGGCGCCATTTGTCACCCTATGCCGCCTAACAATGCCGCAGGCAGTTATTCTTCGATACCATGCACTTCGGGCCTTGTCGAAATCACTTTCTTCCGCAGGTCGCGCAGTGACAGAGCCCATCGCTAAGGATATTCTGAAGCAAACCAGAAACGCTCTTTCGGACAAGGCGCTTCCAATCCAACGTGCAGCTGCAGATGTGAGTACGCAAATCTGCCAATTGAACCCCTGTGTAACCTTTGCTTGAACCCAGGCACTGGTAATCCAATATTCAGAAGCAGAATCTGTCAAAACTCTTGCAGATGTCCAGGCAATTGTTAATACTTGTGTTAAAGCACTGGAAACGGCTGATGACCCATCTCGCCGTGCCATCTCAAGACTTGTTGCACAAGTACTCAGCCTCACTCAAGTGGCAAAAGTTGCTCCTGTTGTGGATACCTCTAAGAAGTCGAAGGATGAGGGAGATGATCAGGAGGAAGGGGTCACCCAAGCTGGAGCTGAGCCCAGCAAACCAATGCTTACAATCACCGAAATGCTCTCCATACTATCAACAACCTTCAACAATCCCATCGCCTCCCGCAAAGTTCGCACTGGAATTTTCGACTTCTATATCACATTACTCACTCAACTTGGACCATCTTTCGTGGAACCTAACTATGCTGTCATCGTGCAACATCTCATGTCGGAGATTGTATCCCCTTACCGCAATTCCTCTACTGCTTACGAGGTGCTTTTCGTCCGCAAGCTAGTCGGAATCCTGTTACGTGATCTTATTGGAGACAGGATGCTGAGCGAACAAGGTCAAATTGGAGCTATCAGAGAGTTATCCTCGAGTTACCTGAAGAAATGGCCTTCGCTGATGCCCGGAAAGTCCCCTCCGTCACATTTAATCCTGGTTGTTGCACTCAAGGAAGTCTCTGGATTGTTGCAACAATTAGGGAATGCCCCGCCTCCTGTCCAAGTAAGCTCCTCCGTAGATATCTTATTCATAATTACTCACTTTAAACCTTAGGAAGCGCTTGAGGATCCCCTTATCCAGCTTCTTTCTCATCCAAACACCGCGACCCAGGCCGCTGCGGCATGGTGTCTCCGTTGTTTTTGCTTCTCCACACCCCTTCGTCTCCCAAAGGCCGTAATATCCGTGATCGAGCTTCTCCAGCGTGATATAACATCGATGGAAACTGCTTCCGCTCCTCCTGAAGTCGGTCGCAGAGCTATTGGTCATGCATATGGTCTTGCAGCGTTATTCGCGGTCATTCCAGAACGCCCGCTCTACGTGTCTTACGACATGTCGATCAAGGTGTTGGACATGGCGACTCAGCTACTAAAGCGTGCGGGGGAGCATGATCTTGCAGTGGCAGGAGTTGAGGTTGAGGTGGCGTGGACCTGTATATCATCCCTAATGGCGCTAGGCCCCAATTTCGTACGATCGCATCTTCCACAGTTGCTTGTTCTGTGGAGAAACGCACTTCCAAAACCATTATCGAAAGATACGAATGCTGCTGGACGGAGTATTGGTGAATGGACCTTTCTACTCCAAGTGCGTGAAGCCGCCTTAGGAGCTATTCTTAGCTTCTTAAGGCATAATTCACCCACCCTTGTCACACTGGACGTTGCCAGGCGATTGGCTTCCTTACTCTCTAATGCCCTTGCCTTCTCCAGCGCCTTCGTCTTGCAGCAGAATGAAGATCTTCAAGATATCACAGGCGTCAATCCACTTAATCCAGGAGTTGGACCTTCGCTGGCTGTTAGAGACGCCATGCTAAAGCGACGAATTTACCAGTGCTTCGTTGCCTTGGGATTTTCTAGCATAACAGAGTCATTGCAGTCGACATTAATACAATCCGTGATCGGCCTATTCGCAAGCCCGGAGGGGTATGTTGGATCCGGAATACAGGCAGCCATCGCAACATCATCAGGCTCAATCAGTTCGATTTGGAATGTATCAGATGGCTATGCGTATGGTCTTTCTAGCCTCGGTATTCAAGGGAGCACGATCGAGAATGATCATGGAGATGGCGTGTCCGACGAGAAGAAAGAAAAGTTGAACAGAGATATCCTCGAAACCCTTATCGATAGTCTGGTAAGAGCCCTCGTCGCTTTGTATATTCGCGGTGCCTAATTTCTTTAAAGGCGATAACTCCCATCGTTGGTTCATGTGAACACGACATGATCGTGCTCTGTCGCTCACGTTCACAGCCACTGACCCAATCATGGCCCGAACCCCCGCCTCCGTCAACCGGAGTAGTGGACGCGGCTATTGAGCTATTCTCTCTCTTGCTGCCTCTACAGGACGCTCCTACTGTGGCTCGGAATATTGCGCAATTGACTCAACACATTCGCTCTCCAAAGCTAGATCGTAATATTGGACGCAAGTCCGCCGCAACGTACAACTCGACAATGGCATTGATGCTCATGCTCAAGAATGGTGTCCAGACAAGACTATCGAAGGATGTAATAAGCAGTTCTCAAGTTACTAATGCTCTGACAGAAATACTGAAGGTAAGAGCCCTTATGCAGGTTACAGTCAATTTTTGGCCTAACTTTTCTTTGTAGGATGGGTTGTTTGATGGTGACTCAGAGCTCCGAGCAGTAGCCAGCGAAGCTTTAGGGGGCCTTGCCAATTTTGCAGGCACTACCTTCTTAAGCTCTCAGGTCAAGTTCCTTGTGGATCAAGTGCTTACCAATAGAGACCCTCATGGCCGCGCGGGCTGTGCGTCGGCCTTTGGCTCCATCTACAAGCAAGTGGGAGGGTTAGCTGCTGGACCACTTCTCAAGACAACAATCAACGTCCTCATGTCATTGGGAAATGATCCCCATCCAGTGGTCCACTATTATGCGCTGAGTGCTCTTGGCGATGTCATCAACGCAGCTTCTCTATCATTTGCACCATTCATATCGAATACCATCGGGATGCTTTTCCGACTCTACATGATGGAGACGCATGAACCCGAAGGAGGTAGCATCTTCAACGTCAATGTATCTGGTTCTCTTCCCACATATCACGTCGTATGTCAAATCATAGACGCTGTCATAGCAGTTCTTGGTCCCGAACTTCGTGAATCAGCCAAGACCAGGAAGTTGCTCCTTGACCTGGTAACAGAATTCAGCAAAGAGGAAGACGAAGGAATTAGAGTAGAGGCGATCAAATGCATGCAGCATTTCTTAATGTTTGGGGCGGAGTTTATCGATATTCCGGAGCTTGTCAAGGGATTCAGGAAGTATCTGTCTTCTTCCAGAAGGCCACTAAAGACGGCCTCCGTCAATGCACTCTACCAACTCGTCCAGCGGGATTCGTTCATGATGTCCAAGGTCGGGGGAGACAGCTTAGTAGAGGATCTGTTTGGTATGCTCGATGATGATCCGACTATCGAAGGCGTTCGCAACATTATATCAAGCTGGCTTCAACAGACGGTTGTCCATAATCCCTCAGCATGGATTGATCTATGTCAAAGGATTATGGCCCGCACAACGGCTTCTCAACAAGCGACGGATGCGGCTTCAAAGAATGCTGGCTTTCAAGATGATGAGGCTGAGTCGTTGAATGTGGGGCTGGGTGGGGCGAGTACCTCGTCTAGGGGCAACTTGACATCTCGCTGGAGAACCCAACTATTTGCACTGCAATGCTTGCACCAGATTTGTGTCCTCGTGGGACAATCGGGTAGACGCGAACATCTGGACTTGGTACTCGCTCGAAACCAGAAGATTCCACTTTCCGGGTTACTTGTCTCAAGAGTGCCTGACCTCATCCGAATGGCCTTCACTGCGTCTGCCGCTTACGTAACCGAGATTCGACTGGAAGGATTGGTGGTATTGAGAGACGTAATAGAGGTATGGCACCCTATTCACTAGATTCCTTCAGTCAGGAAATTCATGAAGTTTTCAGATATTCGCAAACTCTCCAGATCCCGAGTACGAGGATGCGTTGTTGCTGGAACAGCATCAAGCCCCAATCACCGCCGCTCTCACCCCGGCTTTCTCATCGGATTCTACCCCAGAAATCCTTGCATCTGCTATTCAAGCTTGCGCTATTTTTGTAGGATGTGGAGTCGTCAAAGATGTGGGACGGATGGGTAGGATACTTAAGCTATTGACTTCTGCGTTGGAGCAAAGCAAAGGTATCGTCTCGTTGCATGGCAGATTCGCATAACTTAATGCATTGAATTACAGAATCTGGGCAGCTCTCTATTGGGGATGTGGGAGAACTTAGCCCTAATGCCTCCGTCATGTTACGAGTTTCCACACTTACGGCATGGGCTGATCTACAGGTCGCCAGTAGGCATCAAAGCTACTTGCAGGAGGTGTTGCAGCCTTATCGTGCCATCTTGGCGACCCTCTGGGTGGCTACCCTTAGGGACTATGCCAGCGTACGGGCCGATTCAGAAGTACTCCAAGATTCTTCTTCCATGGCCTTGAATGCCTCTTATTCTGGTATGGGGCGTGAAATTCTTTTACCGGTGAGATTCTGTATCATAAAAGTGATGTGTCTCTAATATCGGCGAATGTAGTACTATGAGTCTTCGTGGTGGAAAATCCTCAAGGCGATTGGCACAGCAATGGATACTAATGATCAGTTTGTTGTTGCTGCGATGGATGGAAGAGAAGGTTCGGATAAGAGCATTACAACGAAGGCACTGCGTGATGATCCCACCGTGTACTTCCACGTCCTTTTTGGTTTGGCGTACGAGGCTCTGGTGTCTTATGCGGATGTTGCACCTTCGGCTCCGAGGAACGATATTGTCCTATCATCACTCGAAGCTCTCAAGTCTCTTGTAAAGCCAGAGTATGCCGGGAAAGCCATATTCGAGCCCGTCGTGTTTGACGAGTTCCGAAGTCTTGCCTTCCGCATGGCCGTGGTCGAGACTCCGCTCGTCCAGATTGAGCTAGTGAACGTCGTGTCTTCGCTAGCTATATCTCAGAGCACCAGATTTGAGGTTGAATTGGCGGATAGGTACGTATACTGGTATACCGTGTTTGGGCAGAGTCTTATCAACCGGATTAGCAGCGGTTTTCCACCTGATTTACCATTGACCCATTGCTTGAGAATCTGTGCATATGTGTTACGACAAGGCATCCCAAAGAGGGGAGTATCCCGTATGTAGCCGCTCTTTACCGTGTTGAGACAACATCTCACGTCATCTATAGGTGATATTGCCACTCCAGCGGAACGGGTGAGCCTCTTATTAACTGCCTTCCGAGCACTTGCGGCGATAGGGCAAACATTTGGTCCGTCTCGCAATGAAGATGTCAGGGCAATTGCGATATCGCTTTACTCGGGTAAGACTTTCATCCTCCGGCTTACGTCATGAAGTGACTGACGGGTGCACCAGAACTACTCAAGGACGAAACTTCAGGGGCTGATTTGTGTGGTCCGACACTTCCTGCATTGAAGTCCATCTTAGACGTAACAACGCCGTTAGAAGGGGATGCCGTCGAGAAATATGGAAAATTGATCCACGGATTACTTTCTAGTTGTTTGCAAAATATCGAAGAGATGCGGTACGTTAATTCTCCAATGAGTATGAACTCTAGTTCACCCTCTAATAGTGGAAGGGAGGGACCTTCTGCGGCAATGAAGATCAAGAATAATCTGCTAGTCACCGTGCTTATCCTGACTTCGACGCCGGAGAAAGTTCAGCTTAGTCAAGCGGCGGTAGATCAGTGTTGCTATCTGATATCATTGAAGCTGGAGGAGGTGAACGAGGTAAGTTCGTCTCATACCGTTTGTAAGTCATACCGCCTAATGGCGGTTCTCCAGATATCCCTCACCGCAGCTCATTGCGCCAAGACCATTATTCTGGCCGCTAGTTCAGGTGTTCCTATCTTGAGATACTGCATTAAGTTGTTGATGCCTGGGATGATCTCATACATTGGGAATGTTGCTTCGCTTGGGGATGAAGACCCTAACAGAGAGGTGCACAACCATGGAGTGGAGGAGATTATGAAATCATTCGCAGCCTTTTTCAATACGGTTCCCGAAGAGCATAGTGAGTGCATATGTTTATTTTGACTCTAGCGTCTTAAAGATGTTTTTTTTCAGGGGTTAGGTTGCTTGGAGTGCTACTTCCTGTATCAGTTCTCCTCCTCGACCCTTCGAGATCCCCGCCTTCTCCTGGTCACATGCGTGTGCTCAGTCATCTGCTGGCATTTGCCACCTCTTCACCTGCATCGTTCAAGGAAGCGACGGCCAAGTTGGACACCGCGGTACGGGAGACTCTGGAGGTGTCGTTGAGGCAGGCATTGGGTTCGAGGGCGAATGCTACGCCACAGATGCCTACAAAACCTCAGATATCTCTGAGGACCTTTTGAGGTTGTGTGATGTTGATGGATTCCAAGTTTTATGCTAACTGCGATGACACAAAAAGCCTTTGTTCAAAGTGGTAGAATGTGAGAGCTATTTTTGGGTTTTTGTTGGCCCTTGATCAGGCACAGGCACGGCATGTGATTCAGGCACACTCGGTCCGCTAACGGCGCGAGATATGCCAAAAGGTCTCGCGGTTCTCGAAGCACAGGTTTGTAATGGTGCTTACGAGATGTTACAATAAACCACATATTCTTGGACGGATCCAAAGTGGGTAAAATTTTATTGTATACCAGATAAGATCATCACGAGTAAATATGAAAACATGAGCGACTGTGGTTTGCGGGAGAATCGAGAAGAGGCTATGACTTGGGTGGGAGGATGGATAGATTAGAATAAACCTTATATCATCAAGTGGGCATTAACTCCCCCTAATTGATATATCACTAGGAATATGACGAGATTCGAGTTTTGAAGAGACAAAAAAAGCAAGAGTGGTTGTGATTAGGTGATCGCTTCGATTCAAGGGATCAGTGTGCAATTCAAAGTCCGACTAGTCGAATGTTTGGATACGTGTGGATTGGTGGGCAACCCGTCCCTTCGCTCTTGGCCTGTATTACAATTCATCGACAAACTCACTCTTGAAACCCTCCACTCAACAGACGGCCTTCCTACGAATGACATGAGTGGGGGAATGACAGTGCAAGATACTGGTCAGATACGGTGTCTGTGTACATTTGATGACGAGGACGGAGGATCGTCCATCTACTGCGAGTCGTGTGGGTATTGGCAGCATGCTAGTTGTGTGGGTGTAGCGAACGAGGAGTTGCCTGAGCTGTGGTTTTGCTGGCGATGTCGACCGGAGAATTTCCAGTTTGTGGATGGTTAGATAATCGGTTTTTTTTTATCATGACCCCTCTCTTTGACACATGTGTTTTTGCAGGCGGTGGATCAACGTTGGCAGCATCGTTGGGGATATCACACTCACCTTCTCATTGGAATCCGGTGTATGAAGCAAGCGAAGGAATGCTGGGTGGCTCGCTCGGGTTGGAGATAAACCCGTTAGCTGGATCTTCGAGGTCATCACACTCTCTTCGCATATCAAATCTTCTTTCACCGGCGCCGACACCTTCTCCATCTTCCACTGGAATCGCTCACAAAATCGTCTTAGATCCTATAAAGGCAAGGAAGAGACAGGAATCACGGAGGTTGGAAGAAGAGCGGATAAAGAAGCTTCAACAGTCTCATCATTCGAGAAGGATATCAGTCGTCAACAACCCGGAAGTAAAGGCAAAAGGAGGACGCAAACCGGAAGGAAAGAAGAATGGTGCTGATCCTTGTCTTACACCGACTGTTGCAACCGTTATTCCCGCTGCTGTTGGCACTCCCATTGCTTCAAGCTCCTCCACAAATCCGCATTCCCGGAGGAAATCATCTGCCACCGCGTCATCAAAGAAGAAGCCTCCATTACCATTATCGCCTCATCCATCATCGACGACGCCGAGAGCCAACTTGTCCGCTTTTCCAGCTCAATCCCCTCGTCCGCAGTCTCCTACTCGTTCCCCTTCACCCAATAACTTTTCTTTTAATATCGACCGTCCCACGCTCAACGACACCGCGTTCCACTCCGACGCTGCACCAGACGACATTCAAACACCGATCGACTACTTTTCTTCTCTTGCAAAGGGCAAAGGAAAGGAGACCGATCTCACTCCGACAAACGATCGTCCCTTTGCATTACAACCTTCTGCCATCCACTCTTTCCCACCATTTCCTCTCCAGCCAAATCAACAACCCCCTTTTATATCAAACTCCCAACTCTCTCGCAATCTTGGCGCCGGCGCTCATGTTAATATACCAAAGGGTGCTCCCACTGGTTCTGCAATATCTCGTCCCAAACCCCTCTCCATTCGCAGTTTTCGCTTTGATCCATCTTCATCTTCTTCTGCATCTCCCAGTCAACCGTTTTCCTTATTCCTAGATCCTGTACCACCACAACCACCACCTCCCACCACACCACAGAATGGCTTGTTATCGGCTTTTACTCCGACATCGGCAAGGAACCCTGGGTCACCATCTCTGGATTCACTAGGTTCACCCATCGTCACCAGCCGGTGGCTCTCGTTCAGGCCCAATGCCGTACTACGGCCACTCATCTGCGACAAGCCCAAAGACGATGACGGATATGCCTTTGCTGTCTACGCCTTGAGGGATCTCAAGTTGGGTGAGCAGGTAGTCCTTGGTTGGGAAGTCGAAGCACCTCAGTGAGTATTCATGCAACGTTGTGCAAGTCAGCCACTAAGATCATTTCTCAGGGTGGAGACACCGCTCGTCAGCTCTAGTCTGGATTACATTGCAGAGACGTTTATCACTTGTGGCCATTGCGGGCGGCGGAGCAGGGAATGCGCAGAGGAGGTGCAAACCAAGCGTAGGGAGAAGGCGGTGGAAGAGCCAAGAATGACTGTCTCGTCTCCGGGTAAACGTGGCCGGTCTGCGGACATCGACATTCGAATGTCGACTGAGAAGGTTTCCAAGAAACCTCGGCGGGATCCTCCGATAGATTCCAGTCGCGTAATGAGGCGGAATCCTGGTCTCGGTATCCGATTACCTTCACCTACCTCTGCCCTTGGGATCTCTTCAACCTCCAGCAGTCCCATTCCTGCGACACCAAAGGCACGGCTCCGGGCTCGATATGAAGCGATGACAATGGCCCAGCGCGCATCTGAGGAAACATTGTCCAACCCGACGCCCAGTACGGCATCTTCAAGACCATCAGCCACAAAGCCATTCCTGCCTAGAATATTAACCACAATGTCTCCGTCGGCTCCACCAAAGTCCTTGGATTCATCACCCCTGACAGAGCAATCAGAGAGTGAAGATGAAGATAACGTCGAAGGAAGAAAAGGTCGTCGTGGGAGAGCAAGTGTCAATCCTCAAGGCCTGATGGAGAAGAAGGGTTTCGACCCGCGATCTCAACTGTTAAATGGTCCCATTATCGTTCGATCGACCGAAGTACAGTTCTCGGTCTCACCTGCTGCACACCTGCCTTTGGATCAGCGCGGTCCTCCGAGGTTCAGGAAATGGGCTACCAAGCGGTCACCCTTGATATCATCAGATTCTGCCCTGGAGAATGGTGTTGAACACGAGCAAATGGTGTCCAGTCCAATCGAACAGGCGTCACCCCAGGTTGATGCAGATGGGGATGTCACAATGGATTCCAATGATGAATCAGGAGTAACGAGCAACAAGTTGGATGGTGTGTCCAGATCGCCAGTTCTCGAGGTACCTGCGATTGACCATCTATTTCGTCCAGACTCATCATTGATGCCACCGCCACCGATACCGGCTTCACAAGACCCTACCACCATCAGGTCTATTGGACATCTCCTTAATCCTGCCCCTTCACCACGTTCCCCGACCCCAAAGCCCCCTCAACCGCTTGTCACATCTGAAGCACCTCCGGCTCAGCCCTCCCTACCTCATGTTACAACAGATACCATCCCTTCATCGCCCAAGGACACTGAACCCACTCCACCATCGATGCCTTCCCCTCCTTCTGCGCTACGACTTCAAGCTTCCTTTGTGCGGACATCGTCTCCGACTCTCAATCACCTGCTTAACGTGCCAAAGACTATGGAGGAACTGACGATACGGCCATCTCCCTTAAGCGGGAAAACTCAAGTTGGTGAAACTCCAACTAATGAGACGGTGGAAATGGAAGTGGAGGAGGACCAACCATCTTCACCACTGGATTCCTTACCAATGACGCCTACTATCGACAGTCAAGCCCTTCCCCCCTTGAGCCCTCCACCTGTCTGTAGTGAGATCCCGAATGAAACTATGACAGATGCGGTTCAAGATGCTCACGAGGAAGTTGCGCTCCGTTCACCTGAACCCACCGATGTGGAACAGGTCTCTGAATCACCTCCGACGTTATCGCTTGAAGTTTCGGATGTTCCTTGCTCACCTAAACCCGATGACCAGAGAGCGGATCAGCAAGATGACACCCCTCAAGTTGAACCCGTAATGGAGGTTGACCGGCCCGACGAGGCTGTCCTTACACATGTCGAAGGCGGCGGGACAAGTCAGCCTGAGGCGGAGGCGACAAGCCCTCAACCGGATGGAATTCAAGCGACTGACATCGAGGAGCCTGCTGATGTTACCATGTCTGAAGCACCGACAGATGATCCTATAGCCCAGAATACCTCGCCTGAAATCAGCGACCACCAGCCTCGTACTCCGGAAAAACCACAACCACCTATCGTTCATGTCACCCTTGCATCTCCTTCAGTACCTCCAGCGTCGATAAAGCCTGATTTACAAGAAAAGTTGCCCATTTCCTCTCAAGAAGCTTCTTTACAGCCGGTAACAGCTCACATCGTTGAAGGCCCATCGGATGTCATCATCTATCCTCTCCAGGAGCCTTTGCCCGAGGTTCCGTCTTTGACCGGCTCTCCTCAGCGTCAACCCGCCATGTTCGTAAAGCCAAAGACACCTTCTCCTCCTCCTCCCAGTCCAAAGACATCCGTTCGGAAGTTGTCATTCGCCGATTATGCCAGGAGAAAGAAGGAAAAGGCTAAAGAGAAGGAGAAAGCCGGGGCTGAGGTTACAAATGAAGTTCAAGCGACGGTAGGTCGAACTAGCGCAGACATGGAGTCGATCACAAAGCCTAATGAACAGACGGAGCCCTCGAGTGCGAGTTTGACCAACGTGGGCACTGATATACCAAATTCCGTCATCACGCAATCAGGTTTGTCTCCTAGTTGGGAAAATCCATGTTTCTATCACTAATCAGCTGGTTTGTATTAGTCATCTTGCCTAATGGCCCGGTCGCTGACCCAGAGCTGGTACCAATCACTGAAGTTCACAAGCCGTCAATTCTAGATCAAGAATCTGTTATTCAGGTGGAATCATCTCAAGCGACTTCTACCCACGTCGAAGATTTGAATTCCGAAGCATTTCCATCGACCCAGAGCATATTTGAGCAGCTCTCGGATGATAAGTCTTCGTTAATTATCGACGATGTTCGGCCAGAGGGTTCCATTATAAGAGATGTTGCCGAGGAATCCGTTAACCCTGAAGTATCTCAAGTCACCAACCAAGGACCTTCAGTTGGCATTGTGGCAGCAAAGGAGAGCAACGATGACACTGATCTCACAACACAGTCATCAAATGGACCCGCAACAGTTGACTCCGTTCCAGTCGTGGAGGTGGAACCAGAAGATTTGAAGTCAACGCGGTTTGTGGATCAAGACGTTCTTGGTTCTCCACTATCGACCCTTGGGATAGACGTTCAGCCTGTGCCAAAGACGGAGATTCCCCATGAACTAACCAACGATCCTCCGAAAGATGAAAGCGAGGACCACCCCACAAACAATCACAATAGTGCTTCGCCCGACGGCAAGCAATCCTCTCCTCGCTTGTCACCCCCTCCGTCTCAAACGACCGATACCCATCAATCCCCGGTGACGTCTCTTCCCTTTTCACAATCTCAACCCAAAGATGAAGAGGTGACCGAGCGTCCGATGCGTAGACCACCGACTGAACCTCGTTCCAACCGGGTCAGTTCTCAAGGACCTACCGTGTTAGCCCTGCCCACATCACCCGCTGTGGGCGCTGCGGAAGAAGGAGAGATTACATCTTCTCCGACGTCTCCTGTTCAACATCGACAGTCTAGTTCTATGTCGCCTCGACATGGCCGTGATCGTATTCCAGTCGGGCCATCATCTTCCAATCATGTTCCTACTCAGCCTCGGTCCTACGCCCCTCCAATGCCAAACACACCTCGGGCATTGTCGCCCTTCCGAAGAGGGTTAGCTCCTAGTCGTCCGCCACCCACTCAACCTAGAGGGAGTCTTCCAAGCGGTCCAAGGGCGCTACGAGAACTCGCAGCCGCGGGAGTTCCTCCTATACCAACGATGCCCCGTGGAGGGATGAGATTAGGCTCTTCAGCTATCCGCGACCTTGACGACCGAGATCGTGACAGAGACTGGGATAGAGAAAGAGATAGACACTGGGATGAACGTGATGGGAGAGATCGCATGAGGGACAGAGACCGTGATCGTGATACGAGGTGGAGAAGCAGCCGAGGTCGTGGTTGGCGAGGTGGACGATGATTATGCCTACTTCTCCACGACATTTTGTTACTTATTTTTTTTTTCTTCTTTCACATGTTGACTCTACTCTTGTTCCATTCTTCAGAGCATTAGATTATTCAGGTAGTTGTGTGCTTATATAACAAAAGATTTTGTAACGACCACCGGAACAGTGGAGGATTTTGTCGTGCCTAACCTGACTTCGACAAACATCGAAGTCGACTCGAACACAACTTTGCGTGAGCCTACATACAAATAGTACTTGTCCAAAGCACGAGTTCCCTTAGCACGCCTAATTAACACAAATGGTTTTGGAGGGTGTTTGGATTTATTATTTTTGTCATTCAGGATACATGTACAGTAGCGGTACTACTGTTGATTAGTGGCGTACAAAGGAGCGTGATATACAGCTGAAGAGAAATCACGATGTGCTGTGGTCACCTGAGCCTCAAATTGAGTGAACGCGGAGCGAGATATATCATTGAGGGAGAGTGTCCTAAATTTATTGGCAAGATTTGTTATCTTCTGGATTTCATCCAGAATGCGAGCTCTTGATGCCTCCTTGCGAGAATTGCGGAGCATTTCTTGTTTGTTTGGAGCTTGTGAATAACAGCATCATACCGTCGGATTGGAAGCATAGATACCCGCGATGCGAGAAACATATGCTTGCAGGTATTCTCTGACGAAACAAAGCTGTCACAATCACAAGAAATGATTGCAATTCCATCAAGCTTCAGATCCGTTGCCTGCTGGTCATTTGTTACTACCGAATCTTGCTTGGAGTCTCGGGTAGTCACAGTATACCACGTATCGGCCTCAGTGAAAGATTGTACATATAGCAAGTAGCTCTAAGAGTCATAGTTTTCAGATTTGAGTACAGGTTTTCACCGTTCCTCGACGCACCTCATGCGCGAAACAATTTTTCTCACTCATTTTTCATGGAATCACTACCAGAATTGAAATATATATCAAACTACATACGCTGCGTGTTTCTAAAAAGTACTGAGTTGTTTGACAAATAAATGCGAGAGTGACATGTAAAACTACAAATCAGGTCAAAATGGATGTTTCCCTGGCACTCGTCTGCTGGTTTCCCGCCAATTAAAGATATTAAATTTTGCATTTAAATGCTTTACTCACTTAATTTGTATTCTCCCACGTACTGCAGACGGAAGTCTTCTTTCGGGAACATCTTGTAGCTCTCCGCAGAACAAGTGAGTCCATGGGGTTTTCGCCTTTTGCACACTATACACTACTCATTGCGCCGTTTGCCATGAAACTGCAGGAATCAGTACTTTGAAAACAGGAGAGCATATTTAAACCAAAATTAGGCAAGGAAAATGTCATAAATGCTCTGGTAATTATTCAGAGTTGAATCAACGTGTTTTTCAGGCCCTTTGCATTGTTATTTTAACCAGAACACAGCCCTTTGTCCCAGTTTTTTGAATCATTAATTCCTATTCAACAATCTGCATGCGTATCAAATTTGAGGACAAACGGATGAGTTCTGGTGGCGTTATGCTCAAATTAGTCGAGGAGCAGGGAAAAGTCGAGGAACTGGGAAACCCTGTACGGGACTGGGAATCAAAGAAATAGATGCCACAATACCTCTTTTGCGGGGACCATGCGTGGCATACTGTCGAATGCCGGCTTTTGTAAAATGTTTACAAATCCCAGACAAAAATCAGGTAGTTTGAGAATATGTCGCCCA
>WSTZ01000105.1:5595-22223 GCA_019632295.1 Tulasnella sp. 418 | reverse complement strand
TAAGGTGGCTGTTGCTGACGAATTGAGTAGTTTTATCTGAGAAAGTTGAGGACCGGCAAGCAGAAGCACTGATTTTTAGCGTATCGAAATGTATTATGCCCACGTATACATCTTTCTTCTTAAATTGACTAGCGGTGTTTCGAGTCGGTGAATTGAGTCGAACAGGGGTGCGAAACGGCAACAAACGTAACCGACCCACACAACTCTTTTTTTCAATTTGGAACTGGACCACCACACTCATCACACAACACCCAGCGCATGTCGTCCTTTTCATCCTAAGACACACCGTTAAGAATCTTTACATCGACTTTCTTGTATTTTATTCATTCTTTCAATGTCTTCCTCCTCTTCACGACTCCTTCCTCCCATCCCATGGAGTCTCACTCAAGGTCTCATGAATGCCAGAGACCTTGCTAAAGACGATGATCTTTTGAGGTATCAGTTGTGCTGTTTTTGCTGGCACGCGCGACAACCGCTGATGATTTTGTTTACTGTTTCAGCCACATTCTCGTCGACACGCTCGGTACTGGTCTCGATGCTCCCCTTGGCGTACACAAAATGGATTCCGCGCGTCGCATGCCAAAGTTTGAGACTCAGGACATCCTTTACATCGTCAGAAAGGTGTGTTGTCATCCTCGGTCTTGTTCCCCATTCAACTCTCAACCGGTTTCCCCCACAGCATGTTATCACTCAGACCGGACCTGGCGCGTCTTCAAGCAAAGTCTCTGGCGCTGTCGATGCCTTACTCAGGTGGGTTTACACTCATGGGGTTATGGTCATCTGTGCTCATCTTCGTTCTTCAGGCTTCCATTCATCCGCAGGTACATCCAACATATGACGCAGAAACAGATCAACTGCTTCGCAACGTACGCTACCATCCCTTCACCACTCAATATCATTCTCACAATCCTCTCATCCATCATAGACATGCATCGCGATACTTTGAACTCTATCTCCCCAGCGTTTGCATCGAAATCGCAAGCACCTCGCGATACTCGTGGAAGACCGGCAAGAAGGAGCTATGCATTCTCGCCACAGTCCCTCTCTATCCCGGCCAGACCGTTCGCGAACTCAAAGGTTCCCTCGCTGACCTGACATCCGAGGAAGATGAAGGTAACGCTGTTCTCGATGGCCCTGCCACAACATCTCATCGGATTTTCTTTTTTTTCACGCAGAATTGCGCCGGACTGACCGGAAGCGCGGGGAGACCGGGATCAGTCGAGATTTCAGCGTCATCCACAGCAAACAAAAGCGATGCAATCAACTCTTTCTTGGTCCTGCTCGATTCGTGAACGTGAGTATTCAGAAGCCACATAAACCTTCTTTTGCTCATCATCCATGTTTTTGATGTGCTCACTGATACCACTCCACCTCGACCCTCAACTTCCGGTCCCTTAACCCCTTTATGTCATCTGATTGCAGCACGATTGCAAGCCGAACTGCGATTTAATCCGGGACGGACGCTACATCACCTTTCGTGTGTTGAGGTTTATTGGTGCTGGAGAAGAGGTTACTGGGTGGTATGGGGAAGACTATTTTGGAGATGGCAATCGGGACTGTTTGTGTGAATCTTGCGAGGCGGCGGGAAAGGGAGGTTATGGTCCTAGGAACGAGGACGAAGATGAACAGGAAGAATCAGATGAAGATGAAAGAGTTACATCAAAGGGAAAGGGCAAGGGTGTGGAACGTAACGGGAACAGGAGGGAATCTAGGAAACGCAGTGTTTCAACGGTACCGTCGGAACACGAGGAACCGACCTCACCTTCCGTTAGACCGCCGGTAGAAGTGGTATCTGAACACGAGGATGAGGATAATCTGGAGGATGCCGAAGTGGAACGCAAGGAGGATGCTCGGAATCGGAGGATGGCGGCTCAACTGGAAGCTGCTACCGCGGCTTTTGCGGCTCAGGATGATGGGGTTGAAGGTGCTTTGTTTGAGGTTGATGAAGAGAAGGATGGTTCCCCACTTTTGACGTCTATTCCCATGTCTCGCGACCGATCTGGGAATTCGGTGTCCTCGCTTTCATCCCCACCCCCACCGTCATATCGAGGATCACGCTCGACGCAATCCAGAAGAGCATCTGTTTCTTCGGTTGATACCACTGGTGATGGATTATCCATCCCTACAACACATTTGACCCGTACATCTCGTTCTGGACTTGCAACACCGGGACCCAGTCAACATGGTGCCGAGGATGAAAATGCTTCGGAATCAGCACCCGCGATAGTACGAACTTCGGCTAGGATCGCAAAACGTCGTGTTGATACAGGTCCCACTCAAGCTTCCACACCCAAGCGTGGACAATTACCCACTCCTCCGCTTTCGGTTGATGATGGTGGTCAACATAACACAGAGTCCAATACGCGACGGGAACGCCGAAAGACTACTGGTGAAAAGGGAGCAGAAAGCAGTGATGACGGCAAGAGTAAACCACATACACGAGCCACTCGACATTCATTACCTGCCAAAGAAAAAGAACCGGAAGAAGTGACAAAACCAGAGGAAGTGACAAGATCTTTGAGACCCAGAGCTCCTCTTCATCCTCCCCCGGCACCAAAACCAGCAACTGAACGGATGACCATTGATGGGAAAAAGAAACGCGTAAAACTATGTAAATCGTGTTCCAAAGAAGTATTAAAAGGTCAACCATACAAAGATGGTGAATGTTTTAGGTAAGAGAGAGTTTAAAGTTTAAATTTGCTGTGTGCGTTTTTTTTTTCATGTGACTTAATAACATGTTTGCATTCTGCCTGCCAGGTGTCATCGACATTTCTTGATTTATGGCTCACACTGGCCTTCGAGAATTGGAATGCCGATATCTTCCGAAGTATCTCGAGCCACTACACCTGAACCAACTCCGCCCCCTCCTCCTCAACCCGCTAAACAAGAGCCTCCCCCACCACCTCCAGGTCCTCCACCCCCACCAAAGAAATGGATTTCGGCTGATGAATTGGCTAGAGCTCTGAAATTGCATGCAGAGATATCTCGTGAAGATGGTGGCTCGCCAAGTAAACGCCGGAAATTGGATCCTGAAGTTGAAAGCGCTGAGTCGACGCCCAGGAAGGCGAGTCGAGCGGATAGGGCGAAAGCTCGTGAAGCTGCTAGGATTGCTGCAGAGGTGGAAACAAGTGATGATGAAGATCAGGATGATGATAGTGGAGAAGAGGCATCGGATGAAGAGTCCGAAGTTGAATATGATTCGGAAGGAGAGAGGGTGGTGCCACTTCCCCCTTTGGGCGTGTTGGGATTGAATCCGTCACCTGGTTGGTATGCCAGAGCACGAAGACGAGGCTTTATTGCCTTGCCAGACTCGACATATGGTCTGGACTTGCCAAATCGTGAACCACAAGTGATTCCAGTGGTTGAAATCCATGGTCTGGGCATTAGCCATGAGGCCTCCAGTGGTCAAGATAAGGCACAAAACGCCGAAGCTGGATCTGATCCTTCGCAAGTCAATGAGGCACAGGTGTCTGTGACGAGTTCCACATCGACGTCTAGAGCGCGAACGGAGACTTCGGGGTCCAACGTCTCCAATGTCTCTGTGCCACCCTTACATTCGAGGGTGGCTGCATTACGGACGGGAGGAGAGGTGTCTCCAAGAAAGAGGTCGAGAGAGGCTTCGGGAGAATCAACCATGGACTCCCAATCTGACATTGATGGAACGCCTTTGGTACTTCAGGACGATGAAATGAGTATTGATGGAATATCGTTGACGTCTTCGAGTCGTCCTTCACCGGCTGGGACACCGGTTCTTCCTCAACCAGATCCATTCATTGAAGCCAATATTTCCTCAGAACCAGCGCCAGCGCCACCGGTCGTCAACACCACAACCACCACCATCATCACAACCACCACCCCTGAATCTCCTACACAATCTTCGGATGTTGAACTTCCATCATCACCGTCAAAGATAAACTTTGACGAAATCGTGACTTATATGACGAACAAGAGAAATTATGTGGGATGTCCTAAGCGCCCTAGGATTTCGGGGGCGGGTGGTGGAGAGGATACCCTCAAGCGGTCGAGGTCGGGACGTGTGGTTCATGTACCGACCAAAGTGAAGGATATCAGTGACTCTAAATCATCCCTCGCGAAGGAACTTCAGAGGGTCAGAATCCAGATGAAGCTTGGACATCGTGTGGACATGAACGTCGATGTGGAACTTGAAGATTCACCGGATGAAGGAGCTATCACTATGCCGTGGATAGATTCAGAAGAGGAGGATTTGGAGGAGACGTTTGTGGATGATGTGATGGTTCCTGTTCACGACTTTGTGGCTACCAGGATATCATCACCGTCCCCGCCTGCACGGTCAGAAGAGGGGTTCTTTGCTCACCATGAGACAGATGACTCTTTGGCCCTGAATGTGCCAGAGAACAATAAAGGCGATGATACACGTGTAAACGCAAACTCTCCTAATTTCCCACTTTTCTCGATAGAAACGTCTAGTGAATCTGAAGAAGAGGCGGTGTGCGGCCAAATCATACCTGCTGGTGACGAAGATGAAACTGCAACCTCCGCAGCTCCTTCTATAGCACCAACAGCCCCTATTCTCCAATTGACACCTGTTTCCTCAACCGCTGTTGCTACGCCTACCAAAACCGCAACCAAAGTTGATCTATTCGAGTCGGATAGTGATCTGACTGACCTCAGCAGCATGGTAAGCCATATTTAGCCACTCTATTAGGGGTGTATCTGTACTAAGCGTTATTTTATCGTATAGTCGAGCTCGAGCATCATCAATACACCAGCACCAGCAGCTTCATCGTTGCCTGCTCCACCCGAATCTCCAATTCTTCCCATCCCGATTCCTTCCTTTCAACCCAACCCGCCTGCAGCTCCTACGACAGAAACCAAAGTCACCGCTGACAAATTGGTTGAGACGGCCAAGAGTGAATTGGCTTCTAACAGCTTGCAAAGGGTTCCTTCAAAGGAACCAGAAGTTAAAGCTCCTGCGGCAACTGAGAAGAAGCCAGCTGCCGGTTCTCAGCCCTGGAGTCCGGGGGCTATTCCTTCGATTAGGATCAGTCGAGTGGATACGTCCAAATTGCTCAAGCCTTCTGAACCCAGTCCCTCAGTTCAAGAGGCGACCATACAAGATGAAGCAACGAAAGTCAACAAAGGGAAGAAACGAAGACTCCGTGATGACGATGACGACGAAGAGGAGGAGATAGAGGGGATTTCTATAGTCAAGAAATCGACGACTCCCGTCGCATCTGCAAAGGTCTTGCGATCGTCGGTCAAAATGACACCTCCCCCTGTCGTTGAAGCGACCAGTAGCACGAGCCGTCGTTCACCCAGCGATGCCAGTACCTCCAAGACGCCTACAGCTTCGGGTTCACCTGCGCCTGGCTCTGGAACAAGCTCAAGCACTCCCAGTCGTAGCCAAAAGTTGTCTCATGTGGCGGTCCCAGCCCAACCAGCCGTCACTGCTCCACGCCGACTTATCCTTAAACCTCCTGTCGCATCAACTTCATCTTCATCAACTTTGTTGGGTACCGTCAACCGAAGTGCCAAGGCCGTTTTTGAACCTAGTATGTCATTGGAACAGGCTGCAGAAGAGATTATACGTGTGGCTCGTCTCAAGGAAGGAGAGAACAGTCAAATTGTGTCGGGAGCGACTGTGGTACGTCAGGTTTATCACAATTTCACGTTTCTTTTCCATATTAATTCATTTCTAATTATAGATTGAAGCATGGAAAGAAGCAGAGTTACCAGCCACTTTGCGGGATGAAGTGTTTGCCGCCATTTGCAAGAGGCTCGGCCCTGCAACGGAGCACAAAGGATGGTCCCGTGCCTCCCTAACTCAAAATAGCCGTTTGGGCGTCAAACAGCTGATGACCATGTCAATCCCTTCACCTCAATCATTGGCGCTTCTGGAAGCCAAGGGTGATAGTGCCACGACTTCTCTCAAGATTGCACAACTTGCGTGGTATAAGGACAATAGAGGCACTCTAACTGGCTCCACCTTGGTATGTTATGATTGTTTTTGAACAATTGGATTGTTGACGAACTTGTCTTTGTGAAACAGTTCCAAGTGATCGGAACTCACCTGAAGACCCCTCAGTTCAAGAAGATTGTCACTGAACAAATTTGTCGAATGCTTGGGGCACCTGACGTTGAAATTCCTCCTCCTCCCCGCCGATCACAGGTGGCAGCTCAATCACAGCAGCAACAACCGCCCAGCGGTCCTCCGCCGACCACTTCCGCTAATACCACTCCCTATGATTCTAGGCCAGCCAAGAAACAACGAACAGAATTCATCAGGAACAACACGATGGTTCAGCGTAATACTCGACCAATCCTTCCAGTACCTAACGCTCGCAATCCAACCATTAAGGTACCTGGCTGGCCGGCAACTAAACCCTCTGGTGGCGCGTCTTCATCTTCAGCCGCACCAGCTCAGATCCAGATTGGTTGTGTTCAGGCGGTTATGGCTGGACAGTCGCGTACGATTTATGTAGGAGGACCCCATGTTGACAAGCCAGCTCAAGGCAAAACAGCCGAGAGTGCAATTGTTGTATCAGACGGAGAGTAGGTTAGGGTTGAGGTGCACTCTGTGGCTTTTACGATTTTCTTTTTTCTACTTCACGGACGTAATCGGTGACTTTTGGACATTCATTCTGTACCCTTGATTGGCACTTTTACACGTTTTTTTCCGATTCTTTTCAAGTTCAATGCTCAAATTTTATGTCATCACTTCGCTATCGCTCTGTTCTCCATCACCCATGTTGTTCGGATCCCTGTCCTTTTCTGTCCTTTGCACGTAACGTATAGTCAAGTATATCTGGAGTCATATCGTACATGAAATCGCTATTATACTTCCTTCATTGTGCATTTGGCTAGATTGATTCAGAATTACCGCATTTGGCATGGGTTCCTGATCGATTAAGAGAACGTGCGCCTCAAAGTCCACACTTTTTGTCTGGGGTGAGAGCCCCGGAGTAATAGTGAACGTTACAATCAGGAGAACCGCCTCCACAAAAGTAGAAAGATCAGAATTTATTAGGCGCGTTATCTAGTATGGGGTGACGAGAAGATTACTCTGGCGGGCAAGTCAAAGCCAACAAGTGGGCAAGGGTGTAGCTGTTTGTTTGAGTGGCAACCAATATTGCGATCCCCCAGCTAAATACGCGAGTCCATTTCAATTCTCCTCATCCCCAACTCCCATCGCATCCCCTCCGCCCTCTAGATCATCCTTGCCACACATTGAGATGTCGAAACTCTCTGTTCCAACGGCTACCGGTATCAAATCCAGCCGCGCTCGCGGTCACTCTGCCATGGTTAGTTCTATTCGCGACGCGATCCCAGGTTCCGTTGTTGACCAACCCTGCCTCGTCTCTGCACCCGTATTCAACTATGCAGGATTTCAAGAGCGCGACGACTGGTGTCGCTGCTACTGCCATGCGCAATGAGCTCAACAAGATGGTCGCCGATGTCAAGGATCCTCTCCAGAAGAAGGTCAGTGAATCATTTGCATGAGCTCATTAATTTGTCATCACTAACCTCGCGTTTTTATAGGTCTTCGATGCTGAAATGCAGGGATTCTTCTCTCTTTTCAATCGTTACCTAATCGAGAAGGCCAAGGGCGAGAAGATGTGAGTCTAGAATTGTTAGCATGTAAAACATCAACTCATCGGGCATCTTGCTTTCGCAGTGATTGGGACAAAATCCGTCCTCTTGCTTCAGAGAAGGTCGTCCCATACGTCGATCTTCCAGAAGAGTGAGTTTCCTTTTCTTTGCATCCCTTGATAGACCACATTGCTGATCCCGAATCACTTACGGCAGCGCGGATGCATCAATCTTGAACAAGATTGTTGTCTTGAAGCTCAACGGTGGTCTTGGTACAACCATGGGTCTTGCCGGAGCTCCCAAATCCGCTATTGAAGTTCGAGAAGGCATGACTTTCCTTGATCTCTCTGTCCGTCAAATCGAGGTGGGTCTACGATGACTTATTTGAAATTTCGGCGCTTCGAAACTGATCAGCTTATGTCATCCAGCACTTGAACCAAGTCCACAATGTCAACGTTCCCTTCATCCTCATGAACTCCTTCAACACCGATGACGAAACAGCCCGTATCATTCAGAAATACGCCAACCACAACATCCAGATCCTCACTTTCAACCAGTCCCGTTATCCTCGTGTCGGAAAAGAATCCCTCCTCCCAATTCCTCGCAATGCCTCGAGTGACAAGAGCCAATGGTATCCACCAGGTCACGGTGATATCTTCGATGCTCTTATTAACTCTGGCCTCTTGGACCGCTTGATCGAGGGTGGAAAGGAATACATCTTCGTCAGCAATGTTGACAACTTGGGTGCCGATGTTGATTTGAAGATCTTGAAGCACCTTGTGGACTCTCAGGCCGAATACCTCATGGAGTTGACAGACAAGACCAAGGCTGACGTTAAAGGTGGTACCTTGATCGACTACGAGGGTGCTGTCCGACTTCTCGAAATTGCCCAAGTTCCTTCCGAACATGTAGAAGACTTCAAGTCTGTCAGGAAGTTCAAGTACTTCAACACCAACTCTGTCTACATCCATCTTCCGGTGAGTTGGATAAAGTTTCATGTGCAAATCATTTCTTGCCATATTGGTCCTAATGAGTCCCTTCGTTTTGCCGAACCTTTTCCTTAGGCCCTGAAACGCATCACAGAGCAAGAAGGCGGAATGGAACTCGATATCATCGTCAACAACAAGGTTGCTGATGATGGAACTCCAGTCATCCAGCTCGAGACTGCCGTCGGTGCAGCCATCAAGCACTTCAAGAACGCACACGGTATCAACGTACCTCGTTCCCGCTTCTTGCCTGTAGGTCTTTCGATGACTCAACACAGAGTGACCGATTACTGAAAAGCACGCTCGTTATAGGTCAAGAGCTGTTCCGATCTCCTTCTCATCACCAGTGATTTGTACTCCTTGGAGCACGGCAAATTGGTGATGAACCCCAAGCGAATGTTCGCCCAAACACCCGTCATCAAGTTGGGCGACACATTCAAGAAAATCGGCAACTATCAGAAACGCTTCCGCACAATCCCCAACTTGCTCGAACTTGACCATCTGACAGTATCTGTGAGTATAATTGCCCATTAGGGATGATTTTGAATCTTGACTCAACCATATCTCTCAGGGTGATGTGTGGTTCGGTCGCAATATCACTCTTCGTGGAACGGTTATCATTGTCGCTAATGAGGGTTCTCGTATTGATCTGCCAGATGGCTCCATCCTTGAAAACAGTGAGTTACCGGTTACTCATCGGCCACCCTGCGGTATCACTAATTCCCTTGTTATCTAGAACTCGTGTCCGGAAACGTGTCGATCATCGACCACTAGATGTTATCTCCTCCGGAACATTCAAAAAATCTACCCTGGCGCTTAGTCCTCTGATCTATGTTTTTTTCTTACGCCTCTTACGTCTCAGCATGGTGACAGTTATTTACACCTAGCTAGATATCCTGCACTTTTGTCACAAATAATTACTTTGAATACAGGAAAAGGGTTGAAATCGTATACCGCGAAGCTGTTGATCACGCAAATATTTTCTCCAAAAAATCTCGTTGCAATCAAGTATGATAAATAGATCACTTGTTGTAAAAGCGGTAGGAGCTCTCCGGGGGCGTAGGTCGTGTAGGGAACAGTGGTTCTCTGATATCCCATGTCTCTATGGCCATCTACGATGCCGCAAGTGAGTGGATCATCTCAAGAAAAATGGTTGTCGAGGGTTAACTCACTTGCCAAGTCTCATAATCCAACTCCCATACAGACTGAACACGTCGCAGGTCACTGTCTTTATAATCATCCTCTGTTGCAGGTTCACAGGCGTCTGGTTCCGAAGAAGGTTGATGAGACCGATACAAATGCGAAATATAATGGAAGCCTCTACTCACAGAGCATCAATTCGTCAGTTTGTGGATCAACTTCTACAGCTACTCTTTGTTCATGGATCAAAAAGGAGAGGTAGAATAGGTTTTCGACACTTTGGGAGTATGAATGAGGGTTGATGATTATTCTGAAGAGATTCACGCTCTGATTGGAGGCTACGCTGTTAATCATCTTCGACAACTGCGAGCAGGAGATAGAACAGTTTAGTGCTAGTTTGTCGAGATTCTAGGCATCATGTACGTGCCTCTAGGACATTGTTTGACGTTTCGTTTTCATCCTTTTCTATTTCTTCTGCTTTGATCTATATATTTGCATTACTTTCATGGGTTTGGAACAAAGACTTTGAATTTGGCTGACCTCCACCGGCTGCACTATTGGTGCGTCATCCTTTTCCTGCTTAGATCGCTTTTTTACTTCTCTCTTTTTCTGCTCAAAGCTAAGAGGACCTAGCCTAGAGAACCAATAATAAATATTAGTAACAGCAAAGGGATTGCCATCAAATCGGACGTACATGGCATCAACGCCCACCGCTCGCCTGCTGTACGCCAATGATCTCCATCCAAGTTTCTTCCAATCAAGATCAATCTCAAATTGGTCATCAACATCAGAATCGGCATCATTTATTCCAGCACGATTTCCTCCCATAAAGGTTACCATCTTCGCGATGAAGTCGCCAGTATCGAAGCCTCCACCATCGTGTCGAAGTTCTCGTACTTTGGCCGTACTTAGAGTTGCTGCTAGATTTAGAAGCCTAGAGTCGAACATAGCTTCTTGAGGTGCTCGGACTGGTGTCAAGAGCGATAATCAGCCAGAATTGTCAATGTTCATGTATTTCGCCCAACCTTCGCCAAACGCCTCATCTGCGGTATTGATCTTATCAATGATATCAGATATTTGAAGTGTCTTCAAGTCTTTGCCCCTCTCTATACAAAGCATCACGAATGAGTTGATTCGGACGCGTCTTGCTGAGCTAGCTTACCTTCAAGATCCCGAATTTGTTCACGATAGCCCATTCGAATCTTCTCCTTCTCCTCTGGATTTTGATCTGGGTCATATTCTGGCGCTGCATCTTTGGACTTTTCATCACGCTGGGATGAACTGGTTTGCGTAGCCATTTTTGAGGAGATCGTCTTTTAAAAGACGCGTCTGGTTCAGCCTTAGTCGATATATGAATTTTAGGTCTCCGCAAGTGCGTGTCAAGCGACACCAGCGTCTTAGTAAGCAATCACCCAACAAATGAGAAGTTTCACCAGTATCCTCATTTAGTAGTAAAGATGGATGCCTTGTGGCGAAATCGATGGTCCAATGGATGGATGGACGAAGGGCTGCATTCCATGCTGTCGGATCAATCGACAAGTTCCCACATCGACGAGCATGTCTTTGTGACTCACGTGTCAGAAACCCAACAAATCACGGCTTTTTCTGACGCCATACCCTTCAGTCTTCCAGGATGCAGTTCGAAATAATAGCAAGATGTGGGACCACACGAGCGCGTGTCGCTAACATGAAACTTGCGCGTCAGTGAGCACTTGTTTTCTCACTATCCATAAATTGCCTTCTAACCCTTATTCCGATTAGATGGCACTACGGCTCTTCCGACCTTTATGCCTGTTGCCACTCAAGCCGCGCTTAAAGGATTAACGTCTCAGCAGACCGAAGAGCTAGGAATATCGTTGATTCTGAATAACACCTACCATCTAAATCTCAGGCCAGGAACCAAAGTATTGGATGTGTCCAAGGGTGCTCACGCATTTCAAGGATGGAGAAAGAATCTCTTGACCGTAAGCAACTTGTTCGATCAGAGAAATACCTCTACATGAACTTGGGTTATTGAGAATATAAGAAAACAGGATAGTGGAGGATTCCAGATGGTCAGCTTGTCCTCTTTTACAGAGGTTACGGAGGAAGGAGTTCTCTTCGCTTCACCCTTCACAGGAGAGCCAACGATGTTGACTGTAAGCTCGAACTACAAGCTCTCGTATTGAAAGCGAAACTCAATTCTGCTTCGAAGCCGGAAGAGTCCATATCAATCCAAGTATGTTCAATCCTGGAAATGTAAATTATTCTACAATGACCACTTTTTGATAGCACTCAATCGGTGCTGATATCGTAATGCAACTTGATGACGTTGGTGAGTCTCTGAAAAGGATTGTGAGATTAACAGGCTAACCTATTCTCCCGCGACAGTGTCAAGCCTAACAACAGGTCCCCGTGTCGAAGAAGCGATGCAACGTTCCGTCCGTTGGTTAGATCGCTGCATTGCACATCATGAAAAGAGCGGCAATGCTACTAGGCAAAATCTGTTTGCGATCATCCAGGGTGGGCTGGACCATGAACTGCGAGACAAATGCCTGGACGAAATGATCAAACGGAAAGATAATATACCTGGATACGCCATCGGAGGATTGAGTGGAGGTGAAGAGAAAGGTCAGTCCAAAACGCCTTTATATGGTAGCTAAGACTGATAAGGATGAAGATATCTTTTGGAAAATGTAAGATATTACAAGGATTCTCCAGATCGTTCCACCATTGAATGTTGCCATTGTAGCATCAGCCAGTGCACGGCCAAACTGCCTGAGGACCGTAAGCTAGTTTGATCCTCTTCTCTGCTCTAGCTTATTTCTGAGCCTGGTTTAGGGCCTCGCTATTCCATGGGCATTGGCTTTGCTGAAGGTATTATTGCGCAATCATCTGTTGTGTCCGAATGCTAATATCGCATTAGATTTGATGGTCTGCGTTGCTCTTGGAGTCGATATGGTGAGCCACCTTGATGCGGTGACGCGGAATGAAGCACTGTACTGAATCAGGCGTAGGCAGACTGCGTTTTTCCAACGCGAACGGCTCGATTCGGAATGGCGTTGACATTCAATGGACCATTGAACCTGCGTTAGTGCCTTTCGTTTTATGATGACGTTTCGTTGCTAACATCTCAAAAGGGCTGAGTCGTCACGCAAAGAGCCTGATACCGATCGAAGAGGACTGTCCTTGTCCTACCTGCAGAGATGGCATATCCCGAGCTCTTCTACACCATCAGATATCCCATGAAACAAGTGCGGCCCATGGTATGCATTCACTTTCACAACCCTGTTACTTTTCTTACTTACATTGATTTTAGCAATTACGCAACATAATGTTGTGTTCCAGGCGCGCTTGATGGGGCAAGCTCGAGATGCAATTATCGCTGGGAAATTCCCAGAATATCTCAAGACATTTTTCTTCAATTATTTCGGAAAGGACGGTTATCCGAGGTGGTGCGTTGAAGCATTGAGGAGCGTGGGTGTTGATCTGCTTGAGGGCATGCCGGAAAACGTGCCAATTATTGAAGGAGATGGTGCCAAATGGGAATACTCGGAAGCTCAAGCATGAGCAATATATCTGTAACTCATGATTGATCAATACATAGCTACATTCATCGTCTGCCCTTTCCCTTCTTAGATGGCCTGGCATTCTTTGCCCTCCTTTTCTCCTTGATAGCTCTGGCTTTTCGTATGGCATCGGCGGATTTCAATTCACTCTTTACCTTATTCATCGATTTACCAGCTAACCGTCCATTCTTCTTCAAGACAGGCCCTTTCTTTCCTCCGGGTCGTTGTTCACCGCTGCTACCATTGTTCATATTCATTTCGACCTCTGCTTTCTTCTTCAGCTGCCTCATCTTCCTTTCGTATCCTGTCATCCGGGGGTCCAAGGGCTTGGCCTCATTCGTTGATTTATGTCTGAATACCTTTCCTCCATAACTACTGTTACCGCCTCTATTCGGCAACTCTGCCTCTCCGATCTTGGGTAGATTAACTCTGGTTTTCGACTTCCATTCCTCGAACCTGCCACTGCGATACGATGCCGGTAACCTGGCTCCGCTCTCCGTCTTGACTAGTTTGACATTATCAGCCCCTTCGCCGGTACCCTTTACGAACTTTTTCTTCTTCTTGTCCCAGTTGAGCTGGGAGCCATGACGCTGTCGTCCGGTAACACCTTCGTCGGTAGTAAGATCGAATGTCGCACCGCGGGCTTGTTCGACGAACGACATGCCATCCTTCAAGGAATATCTATGTTATGAGAGAGGATGATCAGCTTCTTATTCCGTTGCGTCGAGGTTGACCATACCCTTTGTCGGTAATGGCGTCCTTCTGATAATGCGGCATGTAGAATTCCGAATCCCTGAAATTCTGTCCTCTCCGTCCTTTTTTACTCCCTGAAGGTCCAAAGGCCGCCTGTTCAATCATGGGATTAGCGACATGAAGCAACTGAGGCGTGATGGACTTACTTCAATGTCATCCTCATCAGCCATCTCTACTTCGGCATCTGTTTCTTTCCCTCCGGATTCAGCTTCCTTTTCCGCTTGAGTCTGGGTACTGGTAGTCATCCTACTTGCTGCTTTCTCCAATGCTCTTCGCCTGCCTTTCATCAATGCTGCGCCAGCCGTCTTTCCCCTAGAACCAATTTCGAAAACGGTCTCTGCTGGCCTGAACTGATTCACGGCCTTGAGCAAATCCTGCCGCTTCTTCTCTGTTTCTAGTGCTTTTCCCATATCCGTGACCGCTGGTGCTGTAGGGTCCGATTGACTACCTGTCTGGAGTCGGATGGCGATGATAGGATGGATTGAACCACCCTCTTCAGGAGTTCCAGCAAGACCCCATTTTCCATCTTTGATCATCTCCTTTGCTCTTGCATAGCTAGGCTGACTCGCCTTTCCTTTTGTGCGCTCATATAATCCATGGCCCTTTCCCATGACCTCCCGCAAGGACGGGAGGAAATTGTGCATATCGTCTAAGCCGCGGATATATTCGATGTCCTCGTCTACCCTATCTCTGGGGAAGGTGCCTATCACCAATGATTCAGTGAATGCTGCGTCTCCCGCATTCAGCTTAACCGTTGTTTTCAACTCGCGGCCAAGGAAGAGTTGAAGATCGAGGAGATATGGAAGGTCGGTATTGGTCACAAAGGACCAAGCCCAACCCTGTCTCCCCGCCCGAGCCGTTCGTCCTACTCTGTGGACGAAAACCCGAGCACCTTGGGGGAAGTCATAGTTCACGACGTTCTCCAGTACAGGGATATCAATTCCTCTCGCAGCCACATCTGTCACAACCAGGATATCCGTTTGGTTGCGACGAAAGCGATCCATCTGTAGAGTACGAGCAGCTTGATCGAGAGATCCGTAAATGTGAGACACGGAGTAACCAGACGCCTCGAGGAAGGTACTGAGGTACTCGACATGATGTTTGGTAGCAGCGAATATCAGAGTTTGATGAGGTGCCAATTGTATTGCCGACGTCTTCTGCTTTGAATTTTTCTTCTTTTCGGAATCTTGGGGCTTTTCTATCCGTCTTGACGCGAGAGGGACCTTGATAGTATCACGGATAAGGGTCAGAAGACACGCATCTTTTTCGGCTTGCTTGACTGAGAAGAAAGCCATCCGCAAGTCGGAGCTGATCTTGCTCTCCGCGTCGAGGCGTACAAGCTTGGGGTTTTGTAACCCGGCTTTGGCAAACTCAACCAAATTTTTTGGTAACGTAGCCGAGAAGAGAAGGGTTTGACGTGTAGTAGGTAGACGATGTAATATCTCGTGTAGAGCAGTTGCGAAACCCATCTCGAATAACCGGTCAGCTTCGTCAAAAACGACGTACTGCGCTGAACGAAGGTCCAAATTCATCTCTACGATGAGATGGAGAAGACGGCCAGGTGTTGCTATTATCCTATACGCGAAGCGAGTCTTAGAGCAAGGTTTCCGATTATTTGGAAGCCATTATATGACTTACACATCTGGATTGCTAGCAATCATCTCAAATTGCTCATCCATGCTTTCTCCACCGACGACCAGACCCCACCGTATCGCGTTTCCCTTACCCTTCGGAGCATTTGCGTCCTCATCTTCGTCAGCATCTCCCGCATGTTCTCCACCATCATTGTTGAAGCCGCGAGCTAGCTCTTTTCCCACCTTCATGATTTGTAACGCGAGCTCGCGAGCTGGGACCAGGATCAATGCTCGAGCACCGAACGTAGTTCCATGTCGTCCACCTAAGCGTTGAATCAAGGGTATCATATATGCAAGCGTCTTTCCGGAACCAGTTCGAGCCATTCCAACGAGGTCTCGAGGAGGGGAAGCAAGAAGAGAAGGTATTGTTAGACGTTGAATTGGTGTTGGTGTTCGGTAACCTCGCAGTAGTAGAGATCTTAGCAAAGATGGATGGAGACCTGTAATTAATTAGAATCTCTTGTATATATCCAATAAGTTTTCAGGTAACCTACCCATGCTCTGAAAACTGCCTCCTCCAGCAACACCCTTCGCGAGCTTGCCCTTTTCAACCTTCTTGAGCAAGTCCATGCCTCCTCGAATGTTCTGCTTCTCCATTTGCTTCTGTATAAATTCCATATCATCTTCCTCTTCTTCGCTTTCACCATCTGAAGCAGTCTGTGTTAAGCCAGGCTTCTTACTAGGGCCCGCCAATGCGTCAAAAATATCGACGTCCGAGTCATCAGAGTGATCCAATGGAGCTATTGATAGTTCTTCATCGCTTTCATGATCTTCCTCGGGTGCTTTCCTCTTGATACCACCCATATTGATTCAGGAATGAAATTGGTGCTCAGTCGAAAGTCAAATTTCATCGGAAGCAAATTGATCATTAGACGCCCGACATGTTGAAAAAAACACCCTACATCAGGGTACATAAGGGGTATTACATACAAGAGTAACATATACAAAAAGCAACGAAATGTCCAATTAGATACAGAAAAGATACAAAGAAAAAA
>WSTZ01000104.1:28401-46011 GCA_019632295.1 Tulasnella sp. 418 | reverse complement strand
CTATAATACGGCTTTTTAACGAAGGAAAAATAAGGGGAAATGGGAGTGGGAGACAGAAAGCGCATCGCGGATCTGGCATGAGCGTGACAAATCGGAAGCTGGCACCATATGTTTTTTTCCAAGGCCGGAAACCAAACTTAGAGTGTCAAAGTATCGACTTGCGTTGCTTTTACACATCCGTTGTCGAAAGGCCCGCTTGACAAGCTATCAGAGAGCTTCCATTAGACCCTTGTGCCTGTGATTATTGTGACTCGATGTTTCTCTGGTTTTACAAAACCCACCACAGTGGGTTGTACCCACCCGATCGACCCCTTTTTGTTGCAGGCATTCAGGAAGTAACAAAAGAAGATGACCTGCAAAAATCATAGCCATCGGTTGAAATGGGATTGTGTGGTGAGTGTAATTACAAAAATTACAAAAGCCGGCACTCGACGGTAATCTACGTTCGGAGGATTAAGATTTTTAAGAGATATGTAGAGAATTGCCAGTGATGCAATCAACTTTGGGCTTCTTCCGCTGGATAGCTGCTAGTTTCAATAACCGAACTCGGTTTGGTCTGACCCACCACTTCTTCAATGAAGCGAGCCCATCGAGCTATGACGGGTTGAACGATGGCATCCCACTCAGCGACCACAACCTTTGCGTTCTTATTATTGTTCGGCGCAAATCTGAAGATTTCCTTGCGAGCAGTTTAAGGGGGCCTGGATGAAGGAAATAAGGAATCTTAGCAGAGCACGACGTGGAAACGATAGGTACTTACAATGGGACATGGACGCGGTTTATGGCGTTTGACTTCTACATCAGATGCGTTGCGTAGTTCAGCTCTTTTCATGCCAGGTTCGGGCCTGTAGGGATCGCAATCATCCTCCAAGTGAGAGCTATGCAGTGCAATATCCTTCAACTCGGGGAGGACAAGTTCTGAAAGTCAACAATGTACTGTTGGATGAGGTTATAATTTTATAGAGAGGCAAGCTCACGTTCAAGCCATGCGTGAAGCGGTGTTGCGCTCTCTGGTCTCAACTGCCCATTGCGCATGACTTTGCATGGTTTCGGGAATATACCTAAGAGCATGGGTGACCTCTTACTGCATTTACTCCATTGCTTGATTCTATCCTGGATGTTCGTCGACCTGCCCACTTTTATGATTGAATATCCCTCCTCCTCGTCTGGGACATCTTGGAATATCTCTAGGCAGTAAATAAAGCCCTCTTCTTCTTCAAGATCTGTCTTCTTCATGATTTTAATGAGCTTCTTACGTGCCTCCGGTCGCACGTAGCGGAGAATCCAATCTGAAGTCTGAAGTTGTAAGAAAGTTTCAATGTTGAAATGAGGATATTACCATCAACTCTGACACTGACAGGTCCTGAAGCAGAACCGCCCCTTATAGGGTCAACCATTATCTTCATGTCTTCATCCACACTGCCACTTGGACTACTGTTACTATTTTTGGGCGATTCCATGGAGAGAGATTTCTTGGTTCCTCCATTTCTTTTTGGTGGGCTAGGACTCGGCGTTCGTCCTGGTGAGGAGTATAGTGTTCATCGGAGTCGGATACATGACCGGAGTCGTAGACCGTTGATTCCGATATGTCACTTTCATAGGATATAGTGCTATTCGTCCTGCTAGGTACGTATGAAGGGTCGTAAATCGATGAATCCACAGAATCAACCGTATGCAACCTCGATGCCGAGCCTTGCAAGCCCCCGACCAGGAACCTATCAGTGAGCCGTCAGAACATCTTCGAAGAATACGCACCTCAGCTATGCCAGACAAGCCTTTTGAACCGTGTATTCGTCGGATATTGTCTTCCGGTCTTGAGATACTACTCTGATCGCTGCTATCTTTGGGAGAGGCTGTTTCTCCCCTACAGAGTCTATCCGCCTCAGCGATGGAACCTGCCCCAACAGAGATGGACACTTTTGCTAAAAAGTTTAAACGTACCATGGGGTCGCTTTGCATCATGGCAAGTGTTCGGACTGCACGGCCCTCTGGCCCTTTGGAGCGAATACCGGGCTACAGGCGTCATGTAGTCGGTGATATATCTTTTAGCGAATCTATATTTATAAGCTGCTTACGGGTTGGTTTCCCACATCAAAGCCGGTGTCCAGGGCATTTGCTTTTGAATCCGAATATGTTGATAAGGGTGTTGATGATCGCTGATTCTGCTTACTCTTTGGGGGGGACTTGGATAGCCTACGATTAGATGACATCTTCGCAGGGTTGAGTTTCTGGATCAAAGCAAAAAGCTACGGTGTAAGATGAGGAAGCGGGGTGCAGTAACGACATGCTTACCTGGATGAAAATTTTCACAATGGAGGGAATGGAGGCAAGCTAGCAACCAGTGCTATTGACGTGGTAATGGATTTGGTGAGCGCTGCTGATGTTTAACAACCAAGTTTCGAAGTATTTATATGGCACTATTGATTGTGACAAGCCACAACGTCTTCCCAAATATCCCTTTAGTTACTTTATGGTGCTTGGCGGAGTAAAACTCTACAATCGGAATGACAATAGAAAAACGTCACAAGAATGTGTATGCAAGTGGTCATGATGTCCTGAATGGGAATTTTGTCTAATCGCCAGAACTCACCTGTTCAACACCACATCATTAGCTCGTCCTGTTTCCAGATCTATCTATATTTAATCTATCGCTGTAAGACAAAGAAGCTGCGAGAGATAATACTTTACCTACCAGGTAGACCGTAGATCTTGGTTCTGCGATTGCCTAATGCTGCTGGGTCAGCTAACCTTAGATATAGCCAAAGAATGTGACGTGAGGTGAAAGGAAGTTCTTTCATGCCATACAGTTAGGTATCCAGGGGTAGGTACTTATTGTTCTTCAATGTGCTCCTTCCTTTCGACCAAAATTAACCTTGTGTAAAAAAACTCATTGACGCCGTTTGCTCCTTCATTATTTGCGAGTTCCTTGGACATGAACCCTACTATGCTGCGTTGTTACTTGGGTGGATCGTGCTAGTAGAGTGTTGAACCTTTCCACAAGTTGATGACCCTGAAATTGCCACTCATGGATGGGTGACACGTCGTGATTGAAGTGTGACAGGTCCCGGCCATAAACGCCACACCGATTTAAACTCAAATTGTGATAGCCGCTAGTCGGATGGGTGACAATCGATGGCCCTCGGATGGACGGACGGACACGGTCAGAATTCGAATCCTGTACCTCACCATACGGTACACGCATTCTCTTTCCAAACAAACAGTCTTATCGGAAGCATGCACTTATATCCACCCCACTCGACGGAAAATCCCCCCCTTCTCATTCGCTGGATAAGAAGATGCATCATATTATTTGCTATTTCTGCGCTATTAACGTTATTGTCAAAGTGATGGCAAGCCACTAAGGTTTTGTTGGCTGTGCCTGGGCTGTCGCCTATAAAAATCAATCTCCCTGGAGCGATCTCCTTGTCGTGTGCCTTCATCCACTGCTTCATCTTTCTCCCTGGTCTAGAAAACCCCTGCAATAGGATGGCGACCAACTTTCGCAATCGAATCCGCTCGCATGAATGGAAGCTGTCACCCGAGGCTGCGACATTTGCCCCGAGCAACAAATGGAGCAACAAGGATATGGATCCTGTCCCCATTCACTTGGTGAGGTCACATTAATTCTCTAAATCGATTCCAAGTTGACCAGACGACAGCGGACTTGGGGCACCATCGACTACATTGCGTATTGGCTAAATGATGCCGCCAATGTTGCCACATGGAACCTGTATGTATCACAAGTTACTTTGCTGACTAAGATCTGATTCGGTATGTAGTGCGTCGAGTATGCTAGCCGTTGGCCTATCTTGGCGGCAGGCCCTCCCCGCGATTGCCGTCGGCCATTTCCTCATTGCAATTGTCATCACGCTCAATGGGACCATTGGCGCTCAACTGCATGTTCCTTTTCCGGTCATCAATAGGTCATCATTTGGTTTCTACTTTTCATATTTTTCCGTCATCAGTCGCGTCATTCTCGCAATGTTCTGGTTTGGCATCCAGGTATGTATCACTGAGCTTGATCCTGACTCCATTGTCTAACTTGCTCGTTACGCTAAAGACATACACGGGAGGAGAATGCGTGTACCAGATGCTCAAGGCTATTTGGCCAGGCACTGCTCGCATACCAAACCACTTGCCTGAAAGTGCAAGCATCACGACCTCGGTTATGATGTGTTACTTCTTGTACTGGCTCTTGCAGCTGGTATGTACACGGTTCACCGCTAATAGAGTGATGCTGATGATTTTGTAGCCATTCCTTCTCATCCCGGTACACAAGATTCGGTATTTATTCTGGGCAAAGTCTATATTAGTTCCCATTTGCTGGATAGCCATGATGATTTGGGCTCTTGTCAAAACCGGTGGTGCTAACTCGGCTATTTTTAATCAACCAGCCACGATTCGTGGTTCCGCTGCGGTTTGGGCGTGGTTTGGCGCACTGAATTCAGCGCTTGGCAACTTTGCCACGCTTGCAGTCAACATTCCAGACTTTACTCGATTCGCAAAATCTCCCAGGGCCCAGTTTGTTCAATTGGCTACTATTCCGGTGGCGTTCACGTTTTTCGCGTTCATTGGTATCGTGGTGACGAGCGCTGGTTATGAACTCTATGGAAATGTTTATCTTTGGGATCCTTTGACTTTGATTGATAAATGGGATAATCGGGCTGCCGCGTTCTTCGCTTCGTTCAGTTTTGCTCTTGCTACCATCACCACAAACATTGGTGCTAACTCGTAAGTCAGCTGTTCAGGATGTATACATTGCTCGTCTGACCATTCTTCATCTTATACAGGATCTCTGCAGCTAATGATCTGACGGCGATGGCTCCCAGATTTATCAATATCCGACGAGGACAGATTATATGCGCAATAATTGGCGGATGGGTGATGTGTCCTTGGGAAATTTTGGCTACCGCTATTGGGTTCTTGACCTTCATGTACGCCTATCGCGTTCCTTCTCTGAGCTATCCTTTGTCGCTGACTTTGCTCTTATGCAGGGGTGGATATACAATTGTCCTTGGCCCAATCTCCGCTATAATGATTATCGACTATTTCATCATACATAAGAAAGCTATTGATGTTCCTTCTTTGTACCGACCTCATGCCAGATATCGATATACCGGTGGGGTTGTAAGTATATCTTTTACAGAGCGTGCATATCCGAGCGTTTTACTCACGCTTGCGACTTTTAGAATCTCCGCGCTCTTGCTGCCTTGGTTGTAGCTGTTCCAATCAATCTTCCCGGCCTGATTAGCACTATCAATCCAAAGATTAACGTTCATGGAGGAATTTATCCCTACCAAATTGCTTATTTGCTCGGGGTATGAAACGTATCCTTTTCGCTATTTGAACAATGGACTAATATTATGACCGTATAGTTCACCATCGCGGGTGGGATATACTACGTCTTGTCCATAGTTTTCCCTCCGAAAGAAACCCTCATCGATGCTCCCATCACGGGTGAAGATGAAAGACCGCCTTCAAAGGACGAGGAAGCGTCCGTTGATGAGAAATCTTCTCCTGCCAAAGTAGATGTACAACCAGGTCATTAGTATATCTTTCCTGATACTTTTTTCCGTATAAAATATCATCATTGTACAACTTCATCACTCAGGAATAGACATGGTTCACAAACCACACATTCGGAGTCCACGTGACTAGGCTCCCCATGGATGCAACTCTATAATGACCAGTACTTCTAGTTTCTATACGAATATCTACGAGGTATGATAACTCATTCGTCCGTTGTGTCTCCATAGGCTGCGTTATGAATGCTGACGCTGCGACCACTTGGGTCAGACGAGCAACCCCAATCACCTCTTGGTATCCAGCGGACTGCAGTTTTGGCGGCCGCTTTCGATGGGAAAAGACCTATTTGTCGATTTGTGAGTATCCCTGCTTCTCAATATATTTCAGAGACATACTATCAAATATTTCACGAATGTGGAATCCTTCCTTCGTATCAGGCGTATCTTCGGGGAATGTTTCATGTCTCTTGGCGAAAGCTTCGTCTGACACGACGCTTGCAGCATGATCTTTGATGCTGTTCCACCCCGAATGAGAAATCAGCTTCAAGATTATGATTTGGGAAGAAATGTGGACTTACCCATCAATCCAAGAATACCCGACTCCGTCAGAGAATTGTTCTTTTTGACGCCAAAGAATGGACCGTGGAAGGTAAGGCTGGAATAAACAAATTAGGTTAACACTCCGGAGCCAAAAAGAGACATTAACATGAGACACACCTTTCCTCCCTCGGGTTCCACGTCGAAAGCCTTACGGAGAATATACTGTACATCGTAGATTCTTTGAGTTTAAATTATACTGAATGGGATGTAGTACCAACCTTCTCCATTTTCGGACGTCCATCAGCATCCAATTCCGTTTGTGATCCCTTTGTGAACATTTTCTCCTTGGGGTCAATGTTCATGGCTACCTCAAGGAATTTCTTATCCAAGAATGGGACACGTGCTTCTAAGCCCCACGCCATCGTAGATCTGAAATATGACGGTCAGTGAATGTTACAGGTGATAGGAACATGAGATATCCTCACTTGTTAGCACGGAGACAGTCAGAAGTATGAAGGTTTTTGACCCGCTTAACACACTCCTGATGGAATGCAGCAGGGTTTGGTGCGGCATGGAAGTATAAATAACCTAGGATTCAGGGTATGAGAGATCCTGCATGAGATGGAGAGAACTGATACGAAACTTACCTCCGAAAATTTCGTCACTACCTTCACCACTGAGCACCATCTTAACACCCATAGCCTTGATCTTGCGACTCAACAAATACATCGGCGTACTGGCACGAACAGTTGTGACGTCGTATGTCTCTAGATGATAAATAACCTCGGGAATTGCGTCCAATCCCTCTTGAACTGAGAATGTATACTCGTGATGGAGTGTTCCAAGGTATGCAGCAGCTTTTCGCGCAGCGAGAAGGTCCGGAGAGTTGGGCAAACCGATGGAAAAGGAGTGAAGCTGTGGCCATGATAGGATAGCAACTGAAACACGAATAAGACGAATGTCAACTAACAAGGATATTACACTCACGCTCTTCGGTAATCAGTGGATTCTCTGGAGTTGAGGAGCCCGTTGATTCTAGGTGCTTCCTTCTGGCAGCGGCCATTGCCTGAGCAACCTTTTCGGTTTCTCGAGCGGCAATAGCCGCTATCAAGCTACTATCCAATCCACCACTGAGCAGAACGCCATAAGGGACTTCACTCATTAGTCGCTTGCGTACTGCCGCTTCCAAGCTCTCCCGCAAAAGCTTCAAGTCGGATTTATTGGCTGGAATGTTTTTGAAATCGTCCGAGTCGGTATCCCACCACGATGGGTTATAGTATCTCTCCGTAGTTTTGGTCCTACTGTCATAGACATGACCGGGAGGGAAGGAGATGATGTTGTCACATTCATCTATCAATGCTTTGAGTTCGGAAGCAAAGTAAACTTGATCTGGATTCTTGGAGTGCCATCCTTGATAGAGTGTGGTAATGCCAACAGGATCCCGAGCAGCGATGATTCTGGAAGGTGTAACCGATTCATCCAGAAGAACAAAGGAGAACATGCCGTCCAACATGTTGCAAAGTTCTTTATCATGTTCACGGTACTATAAGCTTCGTTAGAGTGATTTTTAAGGCGCAAACACAATTACTCACAAGGTGATGAATGACTTCACAGTCTGAGTGAGTCTTGAAATGAGCTGGATTCTTCAAGCCTTTCCTTAGCTTAACATGGTTATAGATTTCTCCATTGACGGCTAGAATAAGCTTTCCATCCTCGGTAACAAGTGGCTGGGCGCCAGTATCTGAGATAGAATGTTTAGGTTTGCTGTCACTCGCGTGAGTGAAGTTTTCCGTTACTTACCTACACCAACGATAGCCAGACGTTCATGTACCAGAATGGACTCCTTCCCCACATAGCAGCCTGACCAGTCGGGTCCTCTATGACGCAGCTTCTTTGAGCATGCTATCATGCGAGACCTCGACGCAGCAGGGTTGGCGATGTTATGAACGGCGAAAATTCCACACATTTTCTGAACGAGCGGGAGGACAGCTGCTTGGAAGTAGCTCTGTGAGATATTAGAGTCGCTGGTGGTCCTTATGAACCAGCGATAATTGTCGGTGATACAGAGCTGACTCGAAGTTGCAATCTAGACGAAATTCGGCCGACCCCGTTCCTTGGCTCAATTAGGATCAAAATGGGTCACGAAATGTCACGGCGCAGTCGGGCCGACGGGTTGCCATTGATCGCTTGACCTGTTTTACGTGGCAAACGAAGGTTGTTGCAGCCGAAAGACGACCGAATACGTTCTCAATGTAAATGGATAACATTGAAATCGAACAACCTCGCAGCTCAGGGTAATTTCGGGGTTTGAACCCCTATCATGGCATAGACTTGCTGTACTTGGATGATCACAACCACTGCTAGCATTCAACACTGTGAGTATAATCCTTTCCGCGGTCGAATTGACATTTAGGCTAAATAATCACTATTAACATCATTAGTGACAGTCGTGGTAAGTGTCCATCAGTAAGCCGCGAAACACCGATTCTCATCGGTTTAACCACCAGCGCTGAAACACATCATTTACAATGTCCACCAAGACTCCCATCCTGAATCTCCCACTAGAAATAATTCAACACATTCTTATATGTGCGACACCTCTCGATGTCGCTTCGATATCTCAGACCTGTCGAGCCTTTCGGGATATCATCTACTCCCCAACTGATACACACATATGGAAAAGCCTATTCCTGGACTTGTTTGATGATCCTCGAATACGTGCTGAAGTATGTCGAGATCAGACATTTGCGGGAACTGGAGAGAATAGGAACCATATTGGCTCGATAAACGTTTCAGGAGATTATGACTGGAAGCAGGAACTCCAGAGACGAATCAAAGCTGCGATCCTCGTCAATTCCAGCAAGAAATATCGGAAATGCGACTTCACGAAGCGTGAAGAGATGTTCTCCGCATTTATCTCGGTTATTGAGACATCACTTCCGGCGGTGATCTATTCCAAGAGTCACGGAGAGGTTTGGGAAGCCTCCGCTTCCAAGAATGTCGCATGGATAATAAAAACCCTGCAAGGGAGCGTTGACTTCGGCTTCGGAGGCAAGCCTTCCCCCGGTCCATGGGCAACCAAACTAACCGAATACGAGAGTGATGCTGATGCTGAAGCGTCGGATCTCCGATGCCAGCTACAAGCATACCTCAGCTTCACGGCTGCAGATGAAGAACTCAAGTTCTTGAAGTTTTCGGACTTGTATACTCCGTCGGATGACAGCGTCTCGCCGCCATCGCATGCTGAACCATCACAGCATTCGGCCGACAGCCATACGATGCATAGCTTTACCATATCAGAATCACGGGCAAGAGCGCGTGCAGAAGTGTATGGTCCTGGTGGTCCCTATCTGCCAACGCGATGGAGCCCCTTAGTCCCCATCACTGGTCAGAATGAAGAACCCTCAGAAGATGGTGAGGATTCTCTGTACAACACCGCAATAAATTGGAAACATATAGAAGCTATCAAGATGGTCATGGGCTGGAACATTTCCCGGAACTCGGGCCTCGGTACTCGAGATAGTTTTCCCCCTGTTGGACTAGATGCACTGCGACCTTACAGTGCACCACGCCATCTAACTCCCTCCTTCAATAGCAACAGTACTCCAGGAGACGAACAAGATTCTGGTCTGTCCCATGCTGACTGGGCAGGTGTAGAGGGAAAATGGAGAAGACTTTCCAGTTTCTGTACATACAGTTCTAATCTTTCGGTCAGTCCCCTTCTTTACAGACTTATGCCATTGTAATTGATAAATTCTCATTCTATTGTCATCCAGCAGTTCCGTGTAAGTATCTGTTTATCACCTCTCCTCGTTTCGATTATTGAAACCATCGTTAGTTCGGTGTCAAAAGGGGCAATAAATTGTATCTTTCTGCTTTTGGCGAGGGAAACTTCTCGGAGGCAACTGTGCCTCGTACATCAATTCTTCGAATCACGTCTGTCGAGCCCAATGTCGCTCATTCTAATCGCCGTCCCAGAATCAACTTCGAGGGACCGGAGGACAGAGATATAGAGGGAGAAGCCATCCTCAGAGGCTATGTAGAGGAGCTCCCTTCTGGTGCGATACACTGGCATTGGATTACTAGTATAGGGGGTGACGACACATGGGCTGGTGAGGGTGTTCAGCTTGGTGGGATTCAAAGCAAGGCTGGTTTCTTAGGCATATGGGCTGATCCGGAACACTCTGTCCTATCTCCAGTTGGTAAGCTACTGAATATTACCGATAATTAGGCCGGCTAACACAATATACAGGCCCATTCTGGATGTGGAAAGAGGATTGAAGGATTCACGAGCCATAGTACAAATATATATACATTCAGAAGTCTAAAACATGGTATAGATATAAAACTATTTTGACTATTTGAACAGACAATGATTGCTACCAAGAGCCGGTGACCGATCACGTGTCGCTCATCCGCAAACTCCGAAGGAACCTTTGTTCACTTTCTACAACGCTGACAATCAGCGATTACCCCTTTCCCATTGTCACGATATCTTACACTGTTTAGGATTCAAAGTCATACGATACGCCACGCTATACGACAACGTCACCGCATTGGTCACTCAACTGGGTTTTCGCTGGAGTCGATATCGACTGGTCTAGATTGTAATATTGAGACGACCGCACGAGATGGACGGCAAGTTCTTCTCCCGAGGGAAAATCCAGGATTTTAAAAAGGTAGTGTGTCCTTCTAAAACTTGCTGCTGCATTACTGTCTGACGTGGGTGCAGGAATTAGCAGAAGCTGATGCGAAGGACAAGAAGCATACGAAGCGGAAGCAGATACTCAAAAAGATCGTTGCAAACATCACTATGGGCAATGATAGTACGTTACCAATACAAAAGCTGAGTTAATGTATAAGTGACCAATGGTTTTGTCAGTGTCTCCGTTGTTTAGGGAGGTTATAGCGTGTATGCCGATACAGGTTCTTGAAATCAAGAAAAGTATGATTTCACGCTGCGCGTCAACGCCCTGCATCACACTAACATAAGCCTTAGTGGTCTATCTTTATCTCGTTAGTTATGGGCGCTCTAAACCAGACGACATCCAGTATGCCGTCACGTACTTTCTGACAGTGAGCTAGGCCATACCTTGAACGCCATTGCGAAGGACTCAACCCCACTCGCAGGATTGCAATGATCGAAATCCTCTTATTCGCGCCCTTGCAATACGGACTATGGCTTACATACCCCTCCCTCTGGTTATTGGTTCGCTCGTTGAGCCCCTCCGGCATTGCTTACGAGATGCCGATCCGTATGTCAGGAAGACTGCAGCTATATGCGTCGCTAAATTATACGTTTATGACGCGAAATTGGTGGACAAAGAAGGATTTATTACAATGTTGAAGGATTTGCTCGCGGATTCGAACCCTACAGTGGTTGCGAATGCCGTTGCTGCGCTGATGGAAATCAGTGAACGGAGCGAAGATATATCACTGAAGCTCAACTACACTGTAGCAAGTAAGCTCGTGGGTGCTCTTGGTGAATGCTCCGAGTATGTAATTTTCTGTTTCATGTCGCGGTTAAAGTATCTAACGAGTTCTGAATAGATGGGGTCAAATCTATATTTTGGACTCGCTGTTATCATTTGTTCCTCAGTCTTCTATGGAATCTGAGGCAATATGTGAAAGGATTCTACCACGTCTCCAGCACGCCAACTCTGCTGTTGTTTTGACGACAATCAAAATCCTCATGTATAACATGAATTATATAAGTGATAACGAAGTGAAGGAGCATCTCTGCAAGAAGATGGGCCCACCTCTAGGTACGCATATTAGCCCTGTGGCGTTGACGCATGTCTTGAACTGCTACATTCTTCACAGTTACTCTTCTTGCATCTGGTCCTGAGGTCCAATACGTCACATTACGAAACATCCTCCTCATTATCCAACGAAGACCTAGCGTCCTGAAGAATGACGTCAAGGTCTTTTTCTGTAAATATAACGACCCCATCTATGTTAAACTTGCGAAACTGGAGATCATGTATCGCTTAGCCCGTGACGACAATTACAGGGCTGTTTTAACTGAATTGCAGGAGTGAGTCGATATTTCATTAATTTCTTTCGAGAAATAACCGAATATCACGCAGGTATGCCACCGAAGTTGATATTGATTTTGTCCGGAAGGCCGTCAGGACCATAGGTCGACTAGCTATAAAGGTTCCCGCTGCTTCTCGAGCATCGATCGCGGCGCTATTGAGCTTGATGGAAAGCAAGATCAGCTACGTCACTCAGGAGGTCACTGTGGTAATAAAGGATATCTTCCGACGATATCCAAATCAGTACGAAAGTGTAATCCCTACACTTTGCGCAAATATGGACGATTTAACGGAACCGGAAGCAAAGGCAGCGATGGTCTGGATTGCAGGTCAATACGCTGACCGGATAGATAACTCCATCGAGCTGTTAGAAGACTTGAGCTATACATTTTTGGAAGATGCAGTCGAGGTACGGCACCCAAGAAGAGTGAAGGGAATTTACTCACGATAACTATTCCACATTGATTGACAGGTTCAGCTTGCTTTGCTGACAGCCATCGTCAAAGCCTTTATACGGAAACCGGAAGAAGCAAAGGATCTCGTCTCTAAAGTATTGAAATGGGCGACGGAGGAGGTAGATAATCCTGACTTGCGGGATCGAGGGTTCATGTACTGGAGGTTGTTATCCACAAACGCCGGCGCGGCGAAAGATATCGTTTTGTCTGAAAAGCCACCAATATCAACGGAAACGGACCGAATGGACCGCGGGGCTCTAGATCAGTTGTTATTGCACGCAGGAACACTGGGATCCATATATCACAAGAGTCCCGAGGTTCGTAGAGCGTTAAATTTATTGCACCGCCGATTAAGTGCCAAGATCAAGTTACTGACATAACGTTATGATTGACAGACCTTTATTCGGAATGCCAAACCGAAGTGGCTCGCAGATTCACCGGCCCTGAATCACGCGTATGTATTCCCTTTCAGTCGAGTTCATTGTGATGTCTGATGCAGTTTCGCTTTCTCCTCTCCGCGCTAGATCGCGACACGCGCTCCTGATGGCTGAGGAGGCTGCCAGACCAGCCACGTTAGCAACAGGGTCTATAGAGCCACCTCCAGCTCCTCGACGTTTGTCTCCAGTACCAAACGAGGGAGAAGATGGGACGCTCGCGGGCCCGATCGCATCTCATGCTCCTGAGGATTCGCCCGAGAATGATCTACTGGGCGGTGGGGAAGATGATGGAAACGGCGAGATAAGCCCCAACCCGGCTACAATCAATGCAGCATTGGACCCGTACGCTTCACTAGAGCAGGCTTTCGGCAGTTCTGCGTATAGCGCCGGTGCCCAGAAACCTGTCGGCCTGAAGGAAAATGATCTCCTGTTTTAGTCCTCGAACATGTAGCGATACAACATACCTATATTGTGTCATAACCAGTGTGTTAACGGTGAAAGCAGTTGGGGATGTCGGTAACTAATCGTGGTGTAGGTTTCAAAAGGTTGCCTTCCACATTTAGCAACAAAGGTGGCTAGCTTTCCAAATGATTTTTCTGTCGCTGATTGAAGGGTCTCAATCTCGATAAGTGGAGCAATGTCCCTAGATACAGATCGAAGTAAGGGTTTCATCAAGGGGTAGTCTCACTGCAAGAATCGTTGGGCGATACGGTGAACTCTGGACCCTAGATGGCTTACATTACCAAAATAGACCTGAAAGGCTTACACACCATTTATTCAACACCAGACAATTTGAGTCTGTATTTGTCGGCTCCGTTTATCCTATTCAGGGCAAAAATGGAAGGAATTGTCTCACTCGATCAGGAAGCCACTCGGACTGCAAGGTGTGCTGTCTCTCGACTCTCCTTTGTTGCAACCCTTGAAAGCTAACCACAGTTCCAAACGGTTTATAAGAGCAGGTTTCAACTCCTCCACTATCCAGGTCTCTTCCCAACTCAATCCTTTCTAATACCATCTGAATCATCGACCAGCGGGACCTGCGGCATCTTGTTGACTCCATTCCTCTATTTCAGTTTTCGGTTAAAACTACTTCTCGGACAAAATGGTCAATTGGATGGATCCTGCTCGCATTCAGGCAGATGCTGGTCAGTCTCGCTGATATTTCCCTTGATTGATAGCGGCCGCTGAGTGATCCGAATAAAGCTGTCTTTGGGAAAATCCTATTCGTGATGCTGGGCTTGTACTCGTACGCACTCCACATTGTTACTGTTCAACTCTCATCATGCTGACTCACATATCCAGCTGGGAGGTCCTCTTGACTAGCAAGTTTGATTGGTCAATTTTAAGCCGGAAACGGAAGTTCAGGTACCCTATGGTCTTTTACTTCCTATGTCGCTTTACCTTGCTGTTCTCTTTGATTGGCCTGTAAGGTTTCTCTTCTTCTTCTGTGAGCGGAATATTGACACCATCATCCTAGCAATATCGCAATTAATACAACGACTAAGATGAATTGTCAAGCGTTATATACCATCAACCAATTCTTGGGGAACATTGCCATCGCCACAGCGTCCACGTTGTTGATGCTCAGAGCAATTGCAATTTGGTCTCGGAACCTCTGGGTGGTAGTGCCTTTGGTTATTCTTGGCTTGGGTCGTATGTGTATTTTGCGAAATTGGCATTGTCTTGGGCTGACATTTCCTACCAAAGAATGGGGGATTTTGCTCCATGGGGTGGTAACTGTGCGAGCCAGCTGGTCTGATCAACTCGGAAGCTGTTTGGTTACCGGAACACTTCCGGTCTTTCTCCGTCTTATATACATCTACAGTGAGTCCAGATTAGTCCGCCGAGTAGTGAAAGTGTTACTCAAAACTGGGACATTGCAGCTATGACATACGACTTCATTGTACTGTTGGTGTCGAGCACGGGCTTGGTTAAGACTTCAAACCGATCTGATCTCTGGGGCTTGCTCTTCAAAGATGGCATTGTGTACTTTGCCGTTGCATTCATTGCAAATGTTATTCCAACTGTAAGTGATCGCTGACTGCACGGTCTAGGGCAATTGACTGATTTGTTGCTAGACTTTCCTTCTTCTCAATCTTAATCCAGCAATGAACATCATCACGACAGTTCCCGCATGCGTCGCCACTACCGTCGTGGCATGCCGCGCCTTCGTGCGTCTTTCCACCTTTCAAAGGGATGTTGCCCAATGTCTCCCGTAAGCATCTCGCTGCCGTTGTGTTTTCTGCCACTTGTGAACATGATTGCTTTCTACAGATCACATGCTACATCTTCTCGTCCCAAGACTGGTGCCGGACTGGATCGCGTGTCAGCTCTTGATCGTGCGCGAAAAGTCGGAGAAAAATCCAAGTCCACCGATGGAAGCGTCCACATTGCTCTCGATTCTTACTCTGGGTAAGCCTCTATAAATATATTATATATAGAGTGACTAACATATCCTCCGCAGACCTGAATCGTCCCGAGGAAACTCACCATACATGCATAACAAACCACCTGTGAATGACGATGAGACTTCACGGGCCAGCAGTGATCTGGAAGCTGGTGCTATTAGCTATACGCATAGCGAGCTGGCTCGACCACCTAACACGAATGGAGCAACGCTTGCCACTCCCAGTTCCGGGGCCCGCCCGGGTACTGCCAGCAGTTCAAAGAAACAGAGCATTAATCCCGATTTTAATTTCTCTCAATCGGGCCTATAGATATTGTCAACTAGACACTTTACCATTGTGCATCGTGCGGGCACACCATTGCTGGTCAAACTTCAGTAATACCTTAGGATCACACGCACATTCACCAGACTTCCCTTCATCTCACAATCTTCGTTCTTCGTTCACCATATTTATACTGCCTTATCCATTATAACTTGTCACTCTCTTCATACGAGCTAGGGCTCGCGCATTTATCTTGCCAGAGCTGTGATGACGGGCTTGTCTTCCTGATGACTCATTGTATAGTCTGTACTTAATTCACCCATTCAATCCTATACTAATGGACCCCAATAAAGCCGCTGGGCTGTGATACCTTGTGGATAGAGCATTGGGCTAAATGTCGAAATCGTCATCGTCATCAAGGTCCTTGCGTCGCTGATACTGTGGCCAGAAAGGCATAAATGACGAATCCTATCTTCCCTTAGTTAGTACTTACCACAATAGTCTTCTTCGGGGCTGATTTGGCTTGGGCTTCCTCGGCCTACACAGTCGAGACATAATTAGACTGCTAAAAATGACCATAAAAATGACATACCTGTTCAAGAAGCCCGATCAGCTGCTGTTCTGTAACCCTTCCTTTCAGTTGCCCAGTTTGCGCCATCCTTAGAAGGATGCTCTCGATCTGGGTGGATAACGCCGGTCGCACAAGGGCTATCCTGGATACTTCGGGCCCAACACAAAAATGATCAAGTTCAGCAAATCCCAATAAGTGGTGGTTGAGAGGAACTCACAACGTTCGCGGGCACTTGTATCGAGGACAGTCGCCAGAAGATCACGCCTCATCTGTTCTTCCTGCTGCCTCTGGGACGCAGAATCTTCGTCGTCGTCGTCATCGTTCCGACCTCTACCAGAAGAGGCTTGGGCTTTTTGCAATTGTGCTAGACGCGCCGCTCGGATGGCTGCAAGTTCTGGATCTTGGGATGACATACTAGTGGCTACATGGTGAAATCATTTGTTTAGCGGGAACTAGAACCACCGCCATTGCGGAAGGGACTGACTGTATGATGGCAATCAATCAGTGGCAATAATCAGCCCGCTGAATGTTGGGTATATCGAACATCTTACATAATTGATGTCTATCTGTGATGCTATCGAGAATGCCGAAAAGGGTTCAACAACGATTCCGGCATTGCGACTTGGACTATCCCATTGATGCGTTCAACTTTCGACGCGATATAAAATATGTCTTACGATACACTACCGCCATTGATTCAACATCCTCAGCACCCGATTACGGCACTTTCATTCGATCCCGTGTCAGATATCTTATGGTCAGGTTCATCATCTGGTGTAGTATCAGCATACTACGGATCGACCTATGCGAGAGGCATTGCATTTCCTGCCGCCAGTGGTCAGATAAGACCAGTGAATAGAATCTTGGTATCTGAGAAGGATGTCAAAGCATCTAGTGAAACGGGAGTTGGCACCTGGGCAAAGGGAGGGGCGAATAAATGGTATTACAAGTAGGAATATCTTTGAATCGCTTGTGTCCTTGCCTCATGATACTTTACCAGATCAACTCATACTACAAGTACATTTGTAGAACATCCTACCCTGTCAAATACCTTGGTCATCGCGTCTTCAAGCACCCCGGAATTTACGATCATTAACTCTGCAACAGGCGCAGCAATCCGCCAAATACCTGCGCCTCCCATCGTGACGCATCTCAAGGCATCACAGTCTCTGCTTGTCTCTGGGGCCTCCAATGGTTACATCAGAACACATGATTTACGCAGTAGTTCACGCAAGGATGGGGAGAGTTCAATCATGGCTCATAGTGGGGGCATTCAGGGACTGGAAGTCAGTGGAAGTTTCGTATATAGTTGTGGATGGGGGATAAGGTGTGTAACCTCTTCACGGAATGTCATCATGGGATATGTTTTATGTCA
>WSTZ01000104.1:5908-23615 GCA_019632295.1 Tulasnella sp. 418 | reverse complement strand
GTGGGATGAACGTTGAGGTTCACCTGTATGAAGTATTGCTTTTTGAACTCGGGCTCCAATGCATCCCGCCATGATTTCGCCATAGTCCGACGTTCGAGTTCGGCGATGGTCTCCTGAGTGGTAGGCATTTTTACCAAGGCAGGAGTGTCCAAGACATCATCTGGCTCAGACTCTGGTGCTGTGGTTGAAGTACTAGCTGTGGGTTGAGAGGCGGGCGTTGTGGCTTTTTTCACGATAAAGCTAACACAATAACGCGTTAAAAGAAGATTGAACACGTCAGAGTGACAAATTTCCAATGCTTACGCGTCTAGAGTGCCTTTCCTCTTTTTGATGCCCTCATCTTCATCTGAAGGGGCAGGGCGTTTTCCTTTTAAAAGTCGAGCGGATTGGCTCGAAATAATGGTGGAAGTTTCTTCCGTTGTCACCTGAGTCTCTACTTGTGTAGCCTCTCCAGAGTGGATAGCGTCTTGGGATTGGGTGTCTGACATTGTGTTGTTGGTGGTAACAGTTGAAGTCGTGAAAAAACAGGGGAAATGAATTCGAGCCGTGGCTGAACGCGCTCCTAGTCCCTTGAACAAACAACCAAGCAAATTTCGTTGATTAGCGACATTCATGCGCCTACGGATGCATGGATATGCTGATTTAGATCAGAAGATAATAGCCCGCCTACAATTCCTGTTAGATGACAATGAAGTGGGTGGGAAGAGATGGATGTAGATGGTTTACCGTCGATTTGCTGTTCTACATTGCAATGTTCGTTTTCGCTTTGTCACGTGATCATCGCGCTCAGAGTCATCAGAAAAACGGCGATAGCAAAAGACGCTTACAGTCCTTATCGAGGCGTGCCCCTAATCTCTTTTGTCAACCTGCTACTCGGATAACATAAGCTCCCTTCAATTGTCACGGAGATAAAAGCAGGGTGAGTGATTATCGACCGTGTATTAGGGTATGGCGGACGAATACCAACGCACACAATAATTTCATAAAGATCCAAATTATACTTCGACAGATAGCTGGCAGACAATCTCTTGAACCTAATGGATCATGATAAGAGGATGCACTGTGGATGCCGATGATAGAGACCCGGTCTTGTAGAATTTGACTTTACTACCTGCCACCACAGTAAGAACCTTCGTATTTTAAACTTTCACGTTGAACTCATGTTTCTTCACTTTACCTTGGCTTAAGGGTTATCTCTACTATTCAAACCCCCTGCGACTTCACGCGGTTAGCGCCTACAAGCGATGTCTCGTACCCAACGTTGAGACAAAGTTCGAAGGATAGTGCTGTGTGTCCGTCACAAGAATCACAACATAATGCACAGTACCCGTGGAATGTTCGCCAAAACCTATATTGGAAACTCAAGGGTTAGCTTCCTAGTGGAGGCTTAGAAAGGCTATCTCGGCGGCCCTTGGCCTCACGATTGCTCCTATACACCGCTCAAGATCGCTAGGAACCGTCGATGATGCATATGGTCATCGGGATATCCTTGGCTAGTCCAAAATGATTATTCAGGCTTGTGATGCAATATATCGCCCCTTGCGCGGTCATCTCAGCGCCTAACTCTTTTCACACTCAAAAACCCATTCAACCCGACCAGATGACGCTTCAATGCATACGGAATAACATCATACTCCAGAAGTCCGCGGCGGAAGCTATCTCAACGATTACGCGCACGCCCTTCAACGTGTGTCGGAGTTCAAACGAGCTCCTCGAAGGCGGACACGGGAAGGGCATCAAAAGTAGCGTTTTTGCGTTGCTGGCATTGAGACAAGGGACTGAAGAATAGGCTTCTCAGACCAATTGGAATTGTTGGAGCCGGAGTTCTCAGCGCCTTGCCGCTTCGCCCACCTGCATGCAATCTCTACGACGTCAACTGCGTCATAGTTCGATTCAAGCGCATTGCCTTTAAGCTTATTATCGTCAGCCATGCCATCCGATTCAGCTCGCTCCAATGGTCACGCATGCAAAAAGTCGGATGCCAAGGGACATTCATTCCAACACCATCATCATCTCACAACGCGATGACGTAGAAAAACGCCCACACAACTCTAACCCCGTTACGGTAGCAAGGGGTGACACAAAGTCCGAAACGCGCTTCTGGTCACACCTTCTAGATCACGAGCGGCACCTCTCTTCTCCCGTCATCGTTCTTTTGTTTCACTACGAGAGGATAATTGCAATTTTCTCTCTTTATCGGTCGTGTGACCCTACACTCCGGTGTACCACCTGATTTTCCCAAACCCTGCCCGTTTCTTACACTATTTTACACTGACAAGCCAAGATCCGATGCTTGCCGACACAAATCCCCCTGACACGCGAGATTCCGGTTTGAGGAACAAACATTGAAAAGGTACTCCTTCGCAAGGTGAGTTTGTGATCTATTGTTTCGTCAGGCGACTTACTTACGTTCAAATCTCAGCAAGGGCAATTCATTTCAAGAAAAAAAAAACATGGCAGAAGAGTGCTGTCATATTCAGTCAATATTTCATCAAGCAGGCTAACCTCGCTTCCTGAAAGCTGGGCGATCTCGACATTGTCTTGTTTCCTTATCAATTCCGCTTACATCAGCACCTCTTATTCCAACCTTTCCCCGATCCCTCCACCTCCGAATTAAGAAAAGTCGGACCTGAAGTCGACCTAGGTCAATCAATAAGAGACATCCACATTCTTGTCGGATCCAGATTCTCGCTGATCCATTTCCAGGGGTACGATGAAAAGAGGTCTGCAGGAATCCTCGTTGCTCGAGAATCACTTCATTCTTTGATGCAATTCCCGACTTGCTGCCAGACGGAAATTGATTCTCCCATTATAACAATGAGAATCGCAGTGGTTGTTTCAATCTCTAGTTTGGGTGGCCACTGATACGGGAGACATCATTTGCCATTGAATGGTTCTCTTCCTATCTTTTTTTTTTTCATTCTTCTGCACTGCAATCCAACGGATGGATTTGACAGGCGCGATCTAAAATAGAGAGCGCCTTGACTTCTTATTCGTCTACCCCGGTTAGCTCGAAGCGCCGGTTTATCCTCTCATGTCCCGCTAGATAAGGACTTTCCGTTTGTTAGGATCATTTCTCCACGGCCGACATGATACGAAATACGAGTGTGAATACTCGAGATCGCTGGAGCCATCATTAGGAGCCGAGTTCCACGACGCACAGGAAGGGCGATTTCCTTCTTCGTTGGCGAATAACCCGCCCCCTTCTGGGCCCGCCCCCGACCGATCCGGAACCGGCTGCGGCGCCCAGAAGTAACATCCCTTTTCTTGATGTGAGTCTTTTAGTCTATTGTACCCTCAGACATTCCGCGCGGTCTTTCTCTAGCTAGTCTCTCTCCTAATTCTTGATCCGCAACACACATTTCTTGTATTTCGAGGGTACCTATTTTTGATCCCCTGTCTAAATTACGTAGTCGCATCTAGTTTTGTGATGAAATGAGAACAATGCATGTCTAAAGCGCGTGTTTATTGCGAATCCCGTGATGAGACTAGTGTCATAGGCAAATTTAGATAGAAAAATGATGACGCCTTGATTCGGGAATGACGCCACAATCCGGACGGGGAAACGTTTTGGTGGTGCCACATTTTTTTATTGCTCCAACAAAGCTACATACAGTCAAGCACGGGAACGCCCATTTCCAGCCACAACCGGGATTTGATGACAAGAAATGAGGCTCCTCAGTTGGTTATCTATTCCCTCCCCAACAGATGGTATCATCATAGCCTATCCGCCTTGTGGGCGAGACAATCCACCAGAGATTTTGCTATTGGTTGATCCACCCCACTGATTCATACACATTATCTTTTGATTCCACGCAAAGATAACAACTCTCTCTAACGGGAATCCCATCAAAACGTCCAAGGGCGCATGAAAGACAAAAAAGTGATAGTAGGCCCTATCTCCGAAGGGATATGTCGCGTTGCACACGCATGAAACCAATTGTATTCAAATATTACTTGCTTATCGGGATATAGGCCTGGAACTGAAAATCCCGAAACTTTATGTACTGCCTTCGTAACAAAAGTATCCCGTTGATTCGTTTCGGTCACTCCTTTTTGAGAAAAATTTCTGGGGGAATTGTAGCAGAGATTTCTCCTTGCTACTAAACGTGGCACACCAAAATGCGGGGACAGTTTGATTAATGATTGAGGAAAGTTGGATTCCCTACATAGAGCAGCTATGTGACATGAAAGTACAGGAGATAGGGAAGCAGACGGGGCGGCGTCATGCAACCACTAGTGATAAGAGATATGAAAACGAATAAGGCTAAATGTGAAAAGGCATGTTGGAGCCATTGTTAGGTTGAAAGGCCGATGGGGGGAGATGCACAAGATGGAGGTGTAAGTAACTTTTTGAGGGGGTGGCGGCCGATGGATAAACTGGGCAACGACGGTTGTCCGGAATGGTGGAAAGACGAAGAGACGAAAGACGAAAGCAAAGATTCAAAAAGTGCTTAGTAATGATAAGAAGCATGTTGACGAACGATAAGAGAGAGAGAGAGAGAGAGAAAGAGAGAGCACAAGACACGGTTAGTAAAACAGATCAAAATGGGGCGGACGGAGACGGTTGTATGGCAAGTTGTTGAAGAAGTAGTCGGGAGGCACACCATTGGGTGGGGCAGCGCCGAGTAGTTCTGTTGATGATGTCGGTGTGGAAGCTTCAGAATCCGAGTCGTCGTTGTCCTCATCATCGGACTCATCATGGTCTTCCAGTGGTGGAGGGGAAGATGGTTCTTCATCTTCGTCTGGAGATGCGTAGAATAGAGAGTCTAGGGACTCGAATGTTGGAGGTGGTGTTGTGAGTGAGGGAGAAGAGGATGGGCAGCATTCTGATGCATCACGTCTGTCGTCTACAGAAACGACAGAAACCTGGACGTCTGATTCAAGGTCGTCCAACAGAGAATCGAGCCATTGTTGTTCTTGAGAATAGTCCATGGAAGGGAAGACGAATTGAGGCTGTGGAGTTGGCTGTGGCTCTAATTGAGGAGGGGAAGGTGCAGTGGATGAGGAGGCGGTTGAACGCATGACATTGTGAATGAGGACACAGCGACGGAGAGCGTCACCAGTGTCTTCAGCGACGCTCTGCAGCTTTCGCTGGGAGAGGTGCGACACCCAAGAGGGAGAAGCTAATGTGGTCATTGTTGAAATGTACGATGGGGCGATGGTGAGGAATGTTGGCGATGGGGTGATGGGTTATAGGTCTGATTGGAATAAGAGTCAGGAGAAAGAACAGCCTCGGAATCGACAAGGTACTCACTAGATTTGTATGCGGAAGTGATGGGATGGCAGGAGGGCACTCAGGATGTGAGCGAGAAGAGGTCTCTTGAACATGTTTAAAGTGGCAATCTCAACGAGGATATCAGTCTATTATAGACGGACAGAAGGACGAGTGCAGCGTGTAAAATGGCAAAAATGAGAGAGAAAGAGTCTAGCACCTCATCGTGGTCAACCGGGGGCAGGTGAGAGTCAGTAGAGTGAACACTCGCCCTTTTTATCTTCCGCTTACGTCTTACCCCGAACTCCGACCATAGAGCGGTGACTCTTTGTTTTTCCCCCGCCACCTAGCCTAGCGACAATTCAGGTCCCATAACAATATTACATTATATCGCGTTATCTAATGCAATCCTCTCTCGCGCAATCCTCGCGCCGTTAGCTGTTAGCTACCCGTCGCGCCATCCATTTCTTCCTCATCCCCCATCTCTTCAAGCAGATGACCAATCACTCCACCCAACTTAGGGTCCAAGTCTCTCGCTACAGTAAAGCTCTCCGTCGCATCCGTTTTCCTCCCCATCACCCGATACAGCTTCCCCAGCAAAAATGGTACGTTCGCCTCGTCCGGTGCAAGGTCCCTCAAATCCTCCAGATCTTTCAGTGCTTGCTGCAAGGTGTCCGATCCGGGGAAACGAAATATCCACAAGCGGTATCCCGAGAGCCAAAACAGGAGTGTCGTTCCCAATCAGGTGAATCCCAACATAACGGGTTCACGTTCAGGGGAAGGAGACGTTGTCCGGTCAGGGCAGGACATTCCAATAAGAAAATAGTCGAGTACAGGGAGGGTGCGAAGTTCATAATAAGAAGCTCTTTAGTTAGGAAGCCCATAATTTCACACAAAAAAAGCAACTTGCGCACCTCATAGAACTTCATTTCGATCAAGACCTTTACTCGCTTGAACTTGACAAGGGGGCTTTTCTCCGACAACGCTAGTGACCGGTTAAACCGCTCCAACGCTTCTTCATGTCGACCGAGCTTTTCGAGCACCTAAAAGGAATGTCGAGTAAGCAATCAAAAAAAACATGTGAAGGCCTCAAGGGCCGAGGGGAAGACAAGAAATCAAAGTTCAGAAGAACCTGAAATCAGATTCACTCGAGTCGAGTGACAATAGCAGAACCCCGATAAGGAGAGAAACAAAATTGAATGAGATTGAAAACAGGCCAGCCAAAAAATATGACAGTCGCGTTTCGACCTCATGTCGGCGAAGGAAGATGAGTTCGTTCCGCGGATCCGTCAGACCTCAGGCAAGAAGAAAAGAAGGCACCGAAGTCTGACAAGGCCTTTTAGTTGTGCAACCAAACTCTGTACGGAAGTTTGGGCGTGTGCAAAAGGGAATCCAGCTCGAAAAGAAAAAAATAGGAAAACCACTCACAGTACCCTCACATGACACCAGAACAGCGTTAGATGGACTAATCTCAATGGCTCTCCGAAAATGATAATGAGCTTTGCGTAACTTGTTCATCCTGAGGTACACCATTCCGAGACCATACCTAATTCGGGCGGAGTCAAAGAGTCATTTGGTCAGTCATCAGATCTACTGGAGGCAAAAACGCCGCCGCCGAAAGGAGATGAATAGGGTATCGGAGTCCCAAGACGGAGACCACAACCTTGTCTCCAAAAAAGGTAAATGTCCCCCTAAATGTGCAAAAAAGACGGGCAATCCCTCGACAATTTAATGTTTGCCATCCGGCTCCCGCCACCCAAACGTGTATGAATGAAAATGGAAGGCTCAAGGCAAAGAGACAATAGATAACCGAAAAGCACCCTAACTCACCAAGCAGGATAATGCCTTGGATCCGTTTTAATTGCTGTCCTGAAGAATTGCACTGCTCCATCGTGATCTTCTAATGCTAGGGCCTCGTGTCCACTCAGTGCATATCCATACGCACATCTCGGATCTAATTGTGTTGCTCGCTTGAAGCAGCTTAGAGCTTGTCCGTGGTCCTTTTGCAATGAGAAGCAGTTGCCGGTGGCTATCCACGCATTAGGCGATAAATCGTCGATAGACACCAGCTCTTGGGCAAGGAATGATAATTTGACTTCCTCCTGAAGATGCCAGAGTACCGTAGAATAGATGTCCATGTCCGTCGTCCGATATGGGTCCAAATCCCGTGCACGGTCGAATGCACGAGAAGACTGACGGAGAAATTAGCCCCTACAATTTCAACGCAAGCATACTATACACACCTGAATGTAGTCGCTTATCTCGAAGCTCGCCCTACCAGCAAGCGCAAATACACATGGTGCATCTTTTTGATCATCTGGGAGATCATCCAATGCCGCTAGAGCCCTCCTACTGTCAAATATCGACAACGCCCTCACGATTTTCGCAAAACTTCTCGTCACTTCTAATATGACAGCGGCAGCAATGGTGCTTTCGTCATATACTGGTTGTTGAGGTTGTAGATTGCCACCTCCGCTGGGTCCAGGTGAAGGTACTTGAGATGAGGTTGACGAATCAGTCACTCCTCCACCTCCATCAGCCATATCTTCATCCATGTCATCAGTATCGCCTCCTTTGGGTGCTGCTTTCGTATTAGGTCGTCGTCTACCATTCGTCGTCTGGAAGATATTATATTAGCATCATTCTCCAATTCGGTAAGTTCAATAGCACCTTTGCTGGTTTATTCGAGCCACCTAACAGTCGAGTACTTCGTCGAAACGCCGCCAATGCCTCTACAGGTCCTCTAGATGGCTAGATATGCAAAATCGTGAGTAGACTGGGTTGCCATTTGACAAGGATCGACACACCTTTTTATGAAGAGTTTTCACAGGTGATGTGCCATTCTCCCCAGTCATCTGAGACCTCGTACGCTTCGATGAAGGTCGGTCATCACCTACAGTCGAAATACTACTGTTAGAAGCACCCAGCATCGCTGCTAATGATGGACCTGAGCCGGACGCAGCCCCGTGTCCCCTAAAACTGGGTTCGCCATAATACGAAGAATCCGTTGTGCCTCTAGTAAATACAGTCATATTAGAAACTTGTGCTCAACGTTAGAGCGTTGAAGTGCTTACATGGAATCCCGACCAGCAAAATTTAGAGGATCTATCTTGTATGGTTGTGGGGGGATGTTCAGTGGTGCATTAGATCCAGCCTGGTAAAATACAGATGTGGAGGGTAGGAGTGACTGGGCTGTTTTAACGCCAAAACCAAATAATTGAGTCATGGAGGATTTGGATGGGGAGGGTGGCTGACGAGGTGGATGGCCGAGAGTGGGTGTAGACGCATCTGATTTTGGCTGTCCAGGGAAAAGTCTGAATGGCACTGATGAAGTAGATACGGAATCATTGGCTTGGCTGTCGGTTTTCGAGGAAAATCGAGAAAGAAGATAGTGAGGTACGGAAGAAGGTGGTATTGTCAGGTCGATATCAGGACATTGACCTACGGTTTTATCAAATGTGTTAGTACGAGGAAGCTGTTATGAAAATCAGTTGTAGTTACCCATATAGCACAATCCTTCAAGCGCCTCCCATAGAAACGGATTTATTGACAGTGCCTTCAAAAACTGTTCTTTTGCTTCAGCTTCATTGTTGGCCTTTAAAGCCATGGAACCAGCTTGGCAAAGTAGTACAGCTTCATCTGGGTATGCCCGGGGTTCTTGCGTCACTATTAATTAGCGCGTCAATCCAGGTGTCGCACAATCGTAATGATGACACCAAGGCTTACCATTTGGCATGCGAATCCCCTTTCCCTTTCTCTTCAATTCCATCACCTTCGAGAGTGCTTCATGCCCCTGCCTAAACCTTCCAAGTTTGACACAACACCTCGAAAACACTTCAACGCATGCAACGCAATCATCCGTACCCCACGGATTATTCCCAAATCCACCTGCCCCAACCGCACTCTTCCCTCCTATCAGTTGAATGGCTGAGTGAACTTGATTGTTCCGTAATAGACACTCTGCCAAGAGATGCCTCGCGTCATGAAACTGTTGTAGTTGGTTTGGCGGATAAGTGCTGTCGGTGCTGTGAATATATAGATGTTGTTCAGAGTAAAAGTATCGTTCTGCGTAGAAAAGAGCAGTTTTGTAGAGTGAACAGTCCAATGAGGACCATATAAGTGAACGATACTTTTGAGCGATTGGATTGAATTTCAACGGCAGGTCGTGCGGCGCGTGCGGTGTCGTAGCGGTAGACATCTTCCCACTAATCCCCGGCAAGTAGTTATGATATCTGTAGCAATGAAGCTAGTTGTATAACGTCGATACAACCAATGTTTGTCCGTTAAGAGAAAAAGAGCGTGGCCAGCGTCTGGAGGCAAGTCAACAAATCGAAAAACGCGAAGAATGTCAGATCGTTGATCCCATACGTAGGCTGAGTGGTGACGACACGCGGTTGTGTGGCGTTTGAACGCGCGTGTGTTTTGTTGTACTGCTTGTTGCAGCTAAGTTGGCCCAGAATGAAATTTCGCGTAGATCAAAGGGAGACTGGGCGAAAAGTGTGCAATCACGCCACGTGACTTTGGTCCCTGTTTGGTTCAAGTTGGTTCCTTGCATTCGAAGGCGCATTCGCCGATCTGATCTTACGGTTTAACTATTTAGCAGTGCAATTCGAGTTGTAACCTTCGTTGAGTTTCCTAGCTACCGTCATGGGCTACATTTACTGGGCGACCCCGCCTCATCACTACGTAGGGAAAGGGACACAAATTGGAAATCACAAGTATGTAGCATTCAATCATTATTCTTGATATTACACATGTGAAGTTAAGATCTAGTGTCCGTGTGGATCTGCCTCTCCCTTTTGCTCTGAGATGGAATTGGTCACCAAGAGTATTACCATCAGGAATTATGCGATGCTTACCTGGCGCACATTGAATCGCATCATCAATTCTCAACAGGCTGACAGCAGCCTCGAACGCAGACTTCAGGCTCTTGACCTTGCTAACGGTCGGCTCCAAAATACCAGCCGTAACATTGTCCCGAACCTCCCCATTCAACAAATCCAGCCCATACCTGAGCAGTGCTTTTTTACGATCACCTGCTGGGGCGTTTTGGGCAGCACTGTGGTATGAACGAAGCTTAGCAACCAAGTCAGTGGAGTCCTTAGCTGCGTTGACAGCCAGTGTTTTCGGGATGATCAAAAGAGCCCCTGCAAATTCGGCTATTGCCAGCTGTTCTCGAGATCCCTGAGAAGGTGCATTCATTCGTGAGCGAAAGAGTCTTCAAGTTTACTCTAAAGTCCCACTTACCAAGGTAGTGGCAAAATTCTCCAAGTATATGTTTAAAGCAGTCTCAACAGCTCCGCCACCAGGCACGACCGATCCACTCTCCAACGTTCGCTTAATGATAGACAAGGTATCGTGAAGTGCTCTCTCCATTTCATCCAGCATGTAGTCATTCGCCCCTCGGAGCACAATTGATGAAGAATTTACTACTTTGGTCCCTTTGATGAGGATGAGTTCGTCATCAGATATCCGTTCTTGAACAACCTCGTCTGCACTGCCGAGTAAACTTGATTCGAAAGTCTCGTCGCCTTCGAGGTTAGCTAGAGACGCAACTAATGTGGCACCTGTTGCTTTTGCTATCCGGCGGAGGTCCTCCTTCTTACATCGACGAACGGCCATCGCGCCAGCTTCCACAAACTCCTTCAAGCAGAGGTCATCGATACCCTTGGTAGTCAGGATAACATTCGCTCCAGCAGCGAGAATTTTGCGTATTCGCTCAAGAGTGATCTCCGATTCTCTGCCAGGGTATAGATAAGTAAATCGGTTAGTAGAAATTTTTAGTGGTTCAGGCTAACCTCCTTCGGATATCCTCTAGCTGGCTAGGGTCATCGATCAAAATCTGAACTCCTAGCTGCATGCGAGCCTTTTGAAGGTTGATGTCGAGGCATGCAATTTTTGCGTTTGTTATGCGCGTTTTCATGGCTACGAGAGGCACAAATCAGTAGCTAGCTGGAAGTGAGTCCTTAAGTACGCACCTTGACTAGCGACTGTGCAATTTAGAGCATATCCTTTCACAAAGAGCGACTCTCGTGCGCTTTTTCCATGTGCCTTGAGAACATTGACGGCTTTGACTGGGTATTTGGTTTCTCCTCGGTTGTTTACCGTCTTAACGGCCAACATAGCATCCACAGCCATAGGAGCAAAAAGATCGTCGTCACTTCGCCAAAAATTGCCATCAGAGTCACATATCAGCTCGTTATTGTTCAGACACACCTTCCAATAATTTTACTCGACATGCTCGTCTTTGCGCAATTAATTAGAGCATCTCTTCCCAGTGTGTCGACCTTTATGCTGAGTTGATCAGTCATAAATTTGCAAGCTTCTCTACAAGCCAACCGATATCCAGTAATAATCGTAGTGGGGTGAATTTTGGCTTTAACGAGTTCATTGGCACGTCTCAGTAGCTCCGCAGCTATGATAACCACTGAAGTGGTTCCATCACCAACTTCCTTGTCTTGTTTTTGAGCAAGATCGACAAAGATTTGGCCTGCCGGATGCTCAACTTCAAGCATACTCAGAATTGTAGCTCCATCATTGGATATAGTGACTTCCTGGTCATGGCAATATAACACTTAGATACTAGTCAAAGTCAGATTCTATCGAGATGCTCACTCCAATATTGTCCACCAACATCTTATCCAAACCAAGAGGCCCTAAGGAGCTCTTAATTATATTTGCTATCGATTGTGCGGCGATGACTATGCAAATACCATATTAGTATTTACAGTGGAGGCAATCATGGACACGCGCTCACCATTCTGATTTCTAATTTCTTGACCAGACACTCGATCACCTCCAAGAAACACGCCAGCTATAAAGACAGTAGCAAGTCAGAACCAGTGGTCTATATAGATGATGCTCCGCTATTACCTCTGGGATCTCTCTGGAACATGGACATGATGGCTAATGAGTGCGTAATAAAGGAAAAGGGTAATTGAACCCAGTCAAGGTTGGAATTATTAGCGGAGCTTGAAAACGCGCACATTAGAGCAATTTTCAAAGTCACTTCCCATCCTCCACTTTACTTTCAACCTGTAATGTAAGTTGTATTCTGGTTTCAGATGTATAGGATGAATTGCACTGGGCTATGAATCACTTTGATTACATGCACTAACGGCAGTCTAATGACGCTGGCCGCCTAGAAAACGGTTTCCTGATCCACCTTCACCTTCTTTTCTTATTTCAAGCGATTCACTGATTGATGCTGACTACTCTGTTCCTAGGGAGATGGGAGAACAAGAATCTGGAAATGACTTTGTTCAAGTGGTGGACCAAATGACAGCAAGTATCTCTTCTGTCCAAGAGTCCATACGATCCCTTATAGACAAGTTCGGTTTAGTTTCTTCTTCTGCCGTCTAATATGACACCAAACGTCCATTAGACAGAAATCAGATCCTTTGCACCTCGACATCAAGGATGGGATCTCCCTTCTCAGCACCAAAAATAATGTTCTTGCTTCATACATCCATTCTCTAGTCTTGCTATCCTCTCAACGACTGCTCGGACATTCGCTACTTGACCGTAGTCCTCCAAATGATTCATTCGCCTCAACATCTCGCAAATCTCGAGGAGCAGACGCTGGTGATCTGGTAGATGCTCTGGTAGAAGGACGAGCTGTCCTGGAACGGATCAAGACACTGGAGTCAAGGATGAAATATCAAATAGACAAACTCGTCAGAGTAGCGAAAGAGTCACCAACAGCTAGTGGAAGCAAAGATTTAGTTACCGGTAAATCATTCGATTGGGCGATTTAGTGAAAATGCTGACTTAATTACATTGATATCAGATCCCCTGGCTTTCAAACCCAATCCCCAGAATCTCATGGTACGAGCGGATGAAAACGATGCAGAAGTCTCGGGAAGCGATGGAGAAACCAGCAAGGCTGACGGGGTTTACCGGCCCCCAAGGGTGGCTCCAATGCCTTATACCGAAACCTCCCGGAAGGATAAAAACTCTCGTCGGCCTCCGCCGCCATCCGCCTTAGCGTCACTAGCATACCTTGACCCTTCCAACCCGCACGTTGAAAATACATCTGGTCTTGGTGGAGGAATGCCCACTTTGTCCACTACAAGGGCAAGGGAACTGGAGAATATGACACGTTACGAAGAAGAGTTTATGACTCGACTCGTGATGAAAAAGAAAGATAACAACAGGAGACTTAGGGATGAAGAGGATATTGCGCTCGGCGGCGGAGGTACTGGTCGAGGGAGGATCGGAGGGTTTGATAGTGAATTCAACGATGTCCTCAGGGGTATTGACAGGAACAAACGTACAAGGATTGGCGATGGATACGAGGAATTACGAATGAAAGCACGGAAGGCTAGTGCATTGGAGAGAAGTAAAAGGCGGATTGGAGTGGACGAAGGAGTGAATGAGATGGGTCAGGAAAGAGGTAAAAAGAGAAACAAATTTGAGAAGCAGATCAAGGCGGCCAAGAGACGAGCAAAAAAATAATAAATTATCTCCTGTGTATTGTACCATTATCTATCGTGGAATCGAGCACAGACTTACGCGTCTGTATTGACTTTTTTGTGTTCGGGCTCGTCCTCGTTCTCCTCAGGCTTTTCGGTGGTTTCTTCATCATCTTGAACCTCTCTCTTCCGTTTGCGTTTCAACATTTTCACCTCTTTATTTAGGTGATCTTGTAAATGCTCCTTCAATTTTGGAATATTTGGGAACGTTGTATCACACCTCCAGCATTGCAGCGGCTTCTTCAATAGAGGTTCGAATTGCGATGCTGGAAGAGACGCCATCTGGGTGAATAGTTTAAAGGTAAGGACAATAGATCTCGCTTTCATGCTACGGATGCATACCTTTTTGAATTCTCCGTCAGGTAGCTCAAACCATGACATGACATCCTTCAAATTTAAAAAGAATCCAAGTTCTGGATTAAAAGAATTGTAGTGTTTTTTGTTCTTCAAGGACGCTGAGACATAGTCCGATGAAATGACGTGTAAGTGGACATGGCTAAAAGAGTTCCACGTCCAATCAGTGTTGGTCAACTACGTTATATGCTAAGACTCACAGCATTGAAGGAACAGCATGAAATCCTACGTTTACGCCCCATCCGTCACTGCTTTCACTTAACCCATGACTTTTTCTCATTTCATCCTTGATCATGGATTTTACTTCTTCCGCCTCCGCTTCCAAATTCTTCAGTAACTCCTTTGCGCTGGATTTGTCCCATTTCAAAAGCAGAGTTCTCAAGTCCGTTAGCCTCTCTTTTGTCCACCCAGCATCGTTATTGATCCGAGGGAGGATTAAGAAGTGATATGAAGCTTTTGGGTATTTATCGAATATGGTGAGAGTAGTGGCCGTGTGTCGCAGTCGTACAGAAGGAGGTATAGAAGATGGATCCTCCGTACTGGCATAATCCTGGAGTATTCTGAGTATTGGAATTGACATTTTGTATCTTAACCGGAGGCTAGATCCTGCGGACTTATGGGGAAGAAGGGTAGAGATCATGTACGCAGAGCCGCAGACCAGTTGAACCGATCACGTGTGATTGAGGTCATGGTCCGATTCAGACGGCGACTTCTCGGTTCCGACCGTCAACACTTGCCAACAGGGGCAACCGTATTCATCCTCCTCATCCATGGCCCAATATCCAGGTAATTACTTCCAGAATGAGATGGATCTCTTACTTATACTGTTAATGATAGCGAAACTTCATGCGCAGAAGACGCTAGCCAAGCTTATTGCACTCTTGCCGGAATCCGACAAAGGACGTGTAAGCAAGCTTCTTCTGCATTCAGCGCTCTCATGAGACCTCACCAGACTATCTCACTATCTAAGCCTCAAATTCTTTACCTTACATCGAATGTTGTTCAATATCGGAACGACACCGATCGCGAGCTACTTTTCCGCCAAGAAAGCAATTTCTTCTATCTGACAGGTTGCAATGTGCCCCACTCATCGGTCGTGATCTTCCACCCCGGTTTCACCAAACTATCTGGGGGACAAGATCCGGAATTAACTCAGACATGCTTGTTCATACCTCCTGAAGATCCTTTAGAAACCATGTGGTCACTGCCACCACCTACACTTCAGGAGGCGTCAGATAGTCATGACGTCTTCAGGTGTCTCCACACAACACAGCTGATTGCTACTATTAGCATTCTTCTCGAGACTCACCCTACAGCATTGATTCATACAATCCCAACCTCACCACAGTTTCCGCTCCTCCCGGTGGAGTTTGTCAAGACTTTTGGTGGGAACTTGAATCTCACGTCGGTTTACCTCCTTCCAGCACTCCATCTAGCGCGACTTATCAAGACTCCGTATGAGATAGAGCTCATCAAGAAGGCCAATGCAATTAGCTCCAGAGCACATGAGGTGATAATGAGGTTGCTAGGTAAAGATGCCAATAGGACCAACCAAACTGCCCGTTCAGGAGATGGAGAGTTGGTGATGCCCTCTGATTGGAGAATTGAAAAGGAGGCCGAAGCAGAAGCTGCTTTCGTGGCCACTTGCAGACGAGAGGGGTATGTACCTGCCCTTTGAATCTGTTTGTATACCGCTAATGCTAATAAATTGGTACTCATTTCCAGCGCAATACACCAAGCATATCTTCCAATTGTAGCTTCTGCTAAACGCGCCTCTACGTTGCACTACTGCTGCAATGACAGAGAGTTTGCGTGGGGCCCTCACGTTCATGACCCCATAAGTGACATACAAACTCAAGCCAATGGCACAAGCAAGTCTTTCGTTCCTCAAGTGCTTTTGCTTGACGCTGGATGTGAATGGAATAATTATGCGAGTGACAGTAAGTCTATCTGTTTATTCCTCGTATCCGACGCACTACAACGCATTGGAAATTAGTTACTCGTACGACCCCAATTGGGAATGGTGGGAAGTTCACGAAGGAAGCAAGGGAGATCTATGAGCTGGTTCTGAAGATGCAAAACGTATTTAACACAGATACTGCCTATGAATTGCTTTATCTTGACATGTCCATTCACAGGACTCCATCAAGTCACTCAAACCAGGAATTCATTGGGACTCGGTACACTACCAGTGCCATGTCACCTTAGTAAAGACCTTCCTTGAGCTAGGAATATTCAAAGGTACCGAAGAGGAGGTCCTGAAGAGCGGCGTGAGCGCAGCTTTCTTCCCCCATGGCTTAGGTATGTCGTTACTTGGCTATAGTCAACCCAAATGTTAATCTAGGTGAATAGGCCATTCACTCGGGTTAGATGTACATGATGTGCCGTCAGCATCGAAACCTGACATGAAGTTTAATACCACAATCCCCAAGAAATCACTAGAAAACCCAGAGTTCTACCCTTATCTTCGTCTTAGATTACCTCTTGAGGCAGGAATGGTCTTGGTAAGCCATGACGATTCCAAACATATTAAGGTTAACCAACCCACGTCTTTCGTGACAGACCGTTGAACCAGGGATCTACTTTTCCCCGCATCTCCTTGCGCCGGTACGTAACTCACCATATATTGATCACGAAGTACTGGCCGAATACGAGGGTGTTGGTGGAGTGAGGATTGAAGATGTTCTGCTGATCACAGAGGATGGATCCGAGAATCTGACTACGGTTGGGAAAGATGTTGATTGGCTGGAGAAGGTATGCTCCGGGGGAATTTAAATCATGATTCTTGAATATATAAATAATCTGTACTCAAAATACATTGGAAATGTTCTCTTGTTCATGGTATAGCTCCTAACCATCTTTGATCACCTCAGGGGAAGAGATACCTCCAGATACTCTCTGCGGCATTGACGAGCAAGGTCCTTCCCCCCGATGCCGGTTTGTAACTCTGATACAGCTCCGGTGGGATATACCCGATGTAATGAAGACCTCCAAAGCCTCCCACGAAGTAAATCGTCTTGAAACGAATGTAAGCATCGATACCAAAATAAGACTAACACAACTTACATGCGGATCAAATATAGCCCAAACGGCCTGAATAACGGAAATTATTCGTCACTTATCTCATAGATTGTTCTTTCGCTCGATCCGACTTACATCATGCACACCTCCATTTCCACCAGGAAGCCACCATTTCGAATCTGGATGACTCTTTGCATAGCATTCTGCTAACTCCTTTCTCGTTCCTTCATCTTCCTCGAGTATTGTTACGGTACCTATCAACGACACCCTCGGTTTCGTTGCCAAAGAATAGGAAGGTGGGGATTGGATCGCGAAAGAAGCCGAGTGATTCGAAGATGCTTGAATATTACGGCCATTTTGAGAGATACGACTGAAGTAAAGAATCAAGAGAGACCCATTGTTGTAGCATGGCGCATAATATTCCATTAAGCCGAAGGGTTGACCTGTTAAAAGGGGTTTAGTTTATCACACCGCTTCTCATGCGGATCTGATACCTTACCTGCAAGTTGATGAGACTCGGGATAGACGGACATCATTGTTCCAACCGAGCCGTCTTGAATCAGAGTGCGAGCGATCCTTGCTGCATATGGATCCGTGATGATTACTGATGCTTGCATGTTAGGTTATGAACAGGGGTTTGCTT
>WSTZ01000103.1:0-28871 GCA_019632295.1 Tulasnella sp. 418 | reverse complement strand
TGAGCTAAATCTTCTGACAAAATCACCCCAACTATCATCACTATGTAACAGCAAAACTTTGTCAGCAATGAAAGGTGGATACTTTGGTTAGGGAAGGTACGCACAAATTATCCAAATGAGCAACGTGCTCCACGAAGTTGTCCAAAATGGTGAATAGATCCGATTTAAATTGTCTAAGTAGAAGCAAGAAATTAGGTTCTCGATACTCGGTAAAAGTATGGAAGGGACGAACATGGTAAGATCTCTTTCCAGAACTCTCCCATATCTCTTCAATGTGTCGACCATTAAAGGGTAAAGGTCCTTATGCTGCTTAGCGAGTCTTGAGAGGTCATCCAGCGTCGACTCCAGCTCTGAATTCGATCCAATAGTGGACTGCCGAACATGCTGCTGATCTGATGTTGTGCCATACTGCTGTTCGTATATAGCGCGAGCCCTTTCTCTCATATCTTCTTCATCCTCAAATTTCTCTTCTGTATATACGTCCAGTTGAGTCTGGAGAGAATCCGGAGGACGAATATACCTCAAAGCCTATCAGGAAATGTTCGTCAGATACAAAAGCTTCAGAGAGTTGGCTCAACCATACCACGATGACTTCATTCATCCCTCGTCTACCAAACTCTTCCCTAAGTGCAATCCTATCCTCCAGAATTTCAGGGCAATTGGTAAGTGCATTTACCAATGCCATCGAGGCAGTCCTATCCTCCCAAACACCCTCTTCGTTCAGAGCATTCCCTCCAGCTTCACCAGCCTCATCATTCAGTCTCAAGCTATCCACTAGATGATCAAATCTGAACTTTTCTCCATGGGCTATCCGATAATCGCTGAACGCTCCCAGAACAAGCTTGTGTCCTACATTGAGGGACAACACGCAAAGGGCTGCAAGTAGTTCTGAAGCAAGAGTCCGGATCTTATGGGAGGTATTGTATAGGGTGAATGCAATATGCGTGATGTGGGTAGGCGATTGTAAGACTTGGTCGAAGCCAGGCTGATAAACCTGAGTTAGTATGAAGGAGGACGCAGGTATCATCTGTACTCACCTCTGTGTTCAACAAAACTCTGAAACACTTGATTATCTCCACCAGCACCAATTCATCAGTTTCTCCCAACTTCCGTCTCGAACTTCCTTTCCCAACAAGTGATGCCAAGACATTACCGAGAGCATCCATCCCCTTTTCCTCCTTGACGAAGTTCTCTATCCATGCCAACTTCGCAGTAGATAAGTGAACTCTCAATGATATGAGATGCTTCACCAGTTTGGTAGTTGATATAATGGCCGAAGATCCTGATTCGGATTTGAGTTGTGAAACATACCATCCTGGAGACTTTGGTTTCTTGGGATCTAAAAATGCAGAATTGGCGGGACTGGAATTTGATTCTGTGGTTGCGGTGGCCGAAGAAGCCTGACCTGACCACCAGCTGGAGAATATACCACCTGTGGATTGAGGAATGATGGGCTGCACTGGTGGGGGACTCCCGGGAGGTGTACTGACATCAATGGAAGCATCCGGCAGAAACTGCGAATGACCATGCCGAGTAGGCTTCACCGTCGATGAACTGGTCATACCGCCGACATCGTCTTCCGATCTTCTTGAGGGCGATTCGGAAGAAGCTGGCGAGTTTGGAACAGACCCGGTTATTTGTGATAGGCTTGATGGACCTGAAGAAGAAGCGGATTGCGGACCCCAACCCATACCGGCCAAAGACATTCGTTTCGTAAAATCACCAGTAAGCTGTGGAACTAACTTCGGAAACCATGTGGATGCGGTGGCGGGCCCGTAACTTGCAGAAACGTTTGTTGAACTGGGGAGTCTTACGGAGCTTGGAGTAGAGGGTGAGGCGGATTTGTGCATTTTGTTCTGCGATATGAGATAACGCTTCCTGTCAACGGGAAGCTGGAGCATTGCTACCCGTTGAGGTTCCTTCAATCCAAGCTCATCCATCATTCCAGAAAACTCGGCTGACTCTTCCTCGTTCAAATCATCTCCTGAGGTCGAGAGTCTGTTTTCGGAGGTTGTGGTCGGTGTTTGAGTGGATGGCGCGTTGGGGTCAGGGGACTGGAGTGGTAATGGTTCGCTTATACTAGTTCGCTTATCTGATGCTCCGCCGCTATCCCGAGAAGGCTGTATAGGGGATTCAGAGCCTCTACCCCATGTACCGAATAAAGAGGATAAGCGATTTGGACCCGTTGGAGCCTTGCCTACGGTGGGAGAGCTCGTCGTTCCAGAGTGTCGAGCCTTGGCTGTACCCTCTTCCTCGTCTTCCTCATCTTCCTCAGTAGTATTGAGAAGAGGATTGGATTTGTAGGTATCCCCATTCAACGATGCAGACGAGGAACTGATGGACCGTGACTTGGATCTTCGGTACCATTCATCTGGAACAGCAATACGAAAAGTACGGGGTGGTCGCTGCGAGAGTCTTGGAGAAAGTATAGCAGACGAGGGAAGGTTGGTTATGGCTTTTGCATTACGTTTGAGAACGGTGATGGCACTAAGGGTTCAACTACAGGGCTCACCTTCCTTGCCATCCTTGCCGATGACGATTTCTTCAATGACGTATTGAACTGGTGTACCTCCCACTACCTTTGTGAGCCCAAATGCATCCACGAGACCCGCAATGGCATCTTCAACTTTGGTTGATCTTGTAATGTACCAGTCAGTGCTGAAACCATCGTATATCTCAGGTACGCGGAGAAAGCCGATATTGAGGAGGAAGTTTGGTTGAGTAGCCACTAGTCTAAGAGGAGGCGCATGTAGATGAGAAGTAAGAGGGAAGGCGGAGAAGTGTCTGTGGAGAGATGGGGTCGTTTGTGGTGGCTGTATGAACTGTGATATAGGTGTATTACTTGCAAGGATACCTGCAGATTACAACTGAGATCATCGAAATACGTGTGCTACGATGATGCTTACCATTCCCCAGCTTATCTAATTCATCTTCCTCCCAGACCTTGCCAGCATCATTCTTTAAAACAGTTTGTATTGCCCATCCTTGCTTGTCGTCATAGGCTTGGGCAAGATCACCCAATACATCCTCGCGAACACCTGGAGTGTCCAACAAGACTTTGATTACATCCTCTACGGTTGCATCTGGCTTTACTGCAGCGAAATGTATTGAACCAGAAGGAAGAACTGTTGGAGTAACCAGTGGAGGAGGCATAAAGAGTGAGGATGAGTATAGGGGTTTCTTACGAGAATTGGTTTGTCCCGCGGTTTCATTCTTGACTGTCACACCCGAAAAAAACAAGTCGCGTCGTCTTCTTCATGTTGGCCTTTCCAACAATCTCGCGTGGAATAGCGAGATTTCACTCAAAAATGTACAGTTCATCAGCGGCAGCGGCTGCGATCGCACTGAATAGAAGTCCAGTGGCAGAAGTCATAGAAGGTATCTTTTTACTCGTAGCAAATTCCTAATTTGTCTTTAGCTCACCACTCAACTCTACTCAGATTCTGAACCAGAAAGAGTTGTTCTCAGAAGGGAGCAGAGGAGGAAAAAACGCGAAGAAAAGACGCGTGCACGCAATGAAGAGGGTCTCGTTTCGTGGGCTAATAGGGGAGTCCCCTCCTTTCTGGATTCAAGGAGACCACTCGAGACTATACGCGACATAGTTGGTGAGCATACTCTTTAGACTCCAGCATTCATATATATCATATAGTCTGTCATCCAGATGTACAACCACCAACAGCAGCAACACCATCACCCGTCGAGGATGTTGTTGAAGATGAGCCTCCAGAGAGTCCCGAAAGAGGTCGCCAACTAAACCTTGGTCGATTCGCCTACCCTTCTCACACAAGGTCCTTATCCAGTGCTTCTTCATCCACTTTCGCCTCCGTATCCACTCTCCCAACCACCGCTATCACATCTCGGGCTCCTTCAGTTGCCCCTCCAATCGACCCCATCATGAAACCCCGCCGTCCGCCAAAAACAAGGGTAAAAAAGGCTTTACCAGGCATTTTTGATGCTTACACAGAAGCCCAACTTTTGTTAATCACCAAGTGCATTGCTTGCGAAGAATCCTGGACAACCCAGAAAACCGCCAACGGAAAAGCGCTTCATATGCGGAAGTGTGCCAATACAAAAGCCTTGGAGCCTTCTGAAATTCAGGCCAGGCTCAACAAGGCACTGGAGAACGCGGAAGTTCCTCCTGTGAAGCAGAGGAAAGGGAAGGGAAAGCAGACGGTCAATCTCGCTAATGGTACATTAGCAGTGGAACCACCTCGTCCCGCGACTTATCTGGAAGATTTAGTAAAAGTGACAGCACCCAAGAAAAGGACAAAGAGGAAAGTGGTAGTTGGCACTGTACAACCAGTTTCAGCTGCTCAAGAAGTCATACTTGGGAATGCCCAACATCTTTTGGAAAACCTGGTCCCACAAGATACGGACAAGACTGGACCCCAGCAAAACAACAACAGTATGGAGACGGATGAAAACTCTTTCCCTCCGCCCACTCAAGTATTCACGACCAGCAGTCTCGCAGGCGCGTTCCGGAGGCCAGCTGGTTCTGCAATTGGATTCGACATGGATTGCGATGACCTTGACAAGGAACCCGTTCCTTTGACCCAAAATTTCGCACCTAGCAACCTCTCTTCTATGTACCGACCGGCTGTCAGGAGTGCATTATCTATATTCGATCAATCAGATGAAGAGGAACAGCAAATGGTAAGCATCGACCTTTGTTAGGAATTTATCCTCTTTTGTGATTCATTGAATCAACACGCAGCCCATCTCTACCCCATCTAGACCTTTAAGCGATCCGCATCTCCCTCGGAAGACCAGTCCGATAGTGATTTCAAGCGACGACGAATCGCTGTCACCGAAACTTCACTCATCTGAACACCTTGATTCACCTGATTCACCCCAGCAATTGGCCACTACAAGTACAAGCACAAATACCTCAAGTCCATTAGTAAACAAGTTATCCTCAGCAATCCAGGCTCTCACTTATGCTGTAAACTCAACTTCTCTCGAAGAACCCCCTGATCCAGTTCCAAATGCCATGGACGACGCAGCTGAGCATTATGCTGCAATTGAGGATGAATGGGGAGATGACGGTGCTTGTCTATTATGGAACGATAGGCCAAATGCAATAGACCTCGAACCTCGAGAGGTTAGGAAGCAGCGGATGGAGGACGTGATTGCATTCTTTGACTACGATTCATCTGATACTGCACTAAAGAAGATGAGGAAGGGTTCGGGGAAGGAGCTGGGTAGCAACTCGGAACAAGAACAAATAGCCGAAGACGTTTCAGATCAAGAAGTCATCAAGTCCAAATCATCAACCACCAAAAGTGGTTCAAAAGGACGGGCCACGAAGAAAGCTGTAACGCCAAAGGCAAAGGCAAAGACAGCGACAAAGACGAAGGCAACATCCAAGAGAGGGGATGACAAATTATCGGGACATGAACTTTATAAAGCATTCAAGAACATGATACTGAACAATGAGGAACTACATCTACGCATTCTAAGATATGAGGTGACTTGTTTTTTTCTTGTTATCAGAGGTTCTTTGGAATACTAAACTATTTTCTGTTCTTAGCCTATCGGTTTCGATGAGCTACTAGCCGAAGCCGAGAAAAATGGAATCAAAACTACCTCTCTCAAACAAAAATTGAAGACATTTTTAGACATCTCGGTATGTGAAGTTGTTCATTAATCATACTTGAGTCAATCTCATGGGATTCGCTCGTAGTGTATCACTTGCTATGGTACTTATACCGAACGCAATCGTTAATCATCACTTGATGCTCGATCTTCGCCGCGTTTTAACCCTCAATTGCTTTCGGATTCAACACTACTTAACCAACGGATTATCTGCATCATTCGCATTGTATCGTTATTGCCTGTTAATTGTTGTAGCTCTTTAAGACTCTCAAATATATCTGCTGGAACAGGCTGTGTCACCTGGAGACGCTATATCACCCTTTTTATTGCTCTTAGGAGAAGATGATCGACGTCTTTCTTCAAGCATGAGCCATTGACAAGGGTCAAGAGTATCCGCAATAGGGAACCATCGTTAATATCTCTAATTGTCTATTTAAAGCAACATAAATGCAAGATCGTAAAGCCTCACATTTTCCAGAAGACTAGATTATGAGTATAAGGTATAAGAAAATGAATTAAACCAGTCTGGGGTGATCATCCAGACGTTAATGCCACATCAGCGAGTCCTGCTACTTCAATGACACCTCCGACGAGATGCAAACTTCCAGCTACCAATACATTAACTCCGGTAGCTCCTCCCTGGGTTTTCTCTATTTGCGAGATCGCATGCTCAATGGATGGGAGGACATGGATATTTGATTTTGGGAATGAAGGGACGAGGTTGGACCATTCTTGGGCAAGTTCGTTCTGAGTCCCGAGTCGAGAAATGTCATCGTGGTCGAGAGCTATGACTGTTAAATCTATTCAACAGTTTCCTCGTTAATTCAAGAAATCGTCACAGCTCCGGTATGCACTTGCCTCCTTTAAAGTTACCGTCAGAGTAGGTCACATTTGTACAAAATATGAGATGATCGAAGAATCCTTCGCTGAGGTGGACTGGCTGGTCGTCGGAAGCGGGATATAACGCAGACTGCAATCTGTAACCTTCAAGAATAGTCTTCAAGAACTTTCCTCCCGAGCGTCCGTGGGTACAATTGAAAATAAGAATCCGGGTATGCTTCGATTGCGTTGTCCTGAACAGGTTGTATTAGTATAATCATTTGCATGTGATGCAGGATATCACTCACCCTTTCCCAGCTTCAGGGAATCCCACTTCTGGAGCGAAGAACCACTCAGCCGTATATTTCAGACTCTCGGTTGTGTGAGCCCCATCCAGGAACCAGGTGACGTCGGCCCTCTTTGGATCGTGTACAGTTTGGCATCTGCCAGGCCATCGAGTACCTTTGACACCGGCTATTACAGCCTCTGAAAGAGGTGTAGGATAAATGGATGGAGGTAGCTCTTCTTCTGGTCTCGGAGGAGGTTTCAGAAGGAGGAATTGGTGAGTCATGTGGATTGCAAGACTCGCGTTTTGAACCTGATGCGTGCCGGAGAGACCTAGCGACCAAAAGTCAAGTGTCAGATCATGCAAAGAAGTGAACAATCGCTTAGGTAAGGAGCAAGCTTATATACCCAGTTCAATACCTGATAGCTCTGCCATGGGTGGTATCACTGTGAATGAAGATGCCTGAAGTAGCAAGGTGAGTTCTCCGATAAAGGTCCTAAGTGCAAGTCTTACTTTACACTCCCTCGCTCGTTGTTTCAGCATTGATAGACCTTCTTCGAGCTGATCAGAAGAAAAAGCAGGGACGCCTTCTTTGCATATGCCACCCTTTTGCCAAGCGATTTCCCCAAGAGTCTTCCCTAAAACTGCTGTGTGATCCAATCCCAAAGATGTAATCCCAGTGACGACAGGTTTTGGTACAATGTTAGTGCTGTCGTAGGTACCTCCTACCCCTACTTCAAGAATAGTGGCATCGACCTAGAAAATATTGTTCAGCATCTATGTTCCATTGACGTCATCGGTGGTTTACCTTGACTGAGGAAAAATAGTGGAAAGCCATCAGCGTAAGATAACGGAAGTACATTGGCATTGGGGATGTAGCTGGATTGGCTCGCTATAAATGATCGATCGGCGAGATGAATGCACTACGTTCGCATAGTGTTAAGTCAATCTCACCACGTCATTGCTTTCAAGTCTGTCCCAAACTTCGAAAAAGTATTTAGCAAAGTCCTCTTCAGAAATAGGAACACCATTCAGTCGTATACGCTCTCTAACAGCGACGAGGTGAGGAGATGTGTACAATCCTGGAATTCATATTAGGTGAGAGACTTCAGACAGTTTAAAACAATAATATCACTGACCAACTTTCCAGCTAGGAGCCACTTTACGGAGAATGGAGTCAGCGAAGGCAGAGGTTGAACCCTTCCCTTTCGTGCCAGTAATATGCATAACATTCAATTGGTTCAGGTCTTCGGGCTTAAGATATTATGAGATACTTTAATAGTCAAGCTGAGTGACAGATCATACCTTGTATCCGATTCTGCCAAGGTACTCTATCATTTCCGGAATGGCAAACTCGCTTGATCGACCTCCTGAAGCCCTGAGTACCTCTAATGCGGCTGCATTAGACTGCAGAGTGTTCAGTTTCTCAATGGCATCCTATACAAAGACGATCAATGAAGGAACAATATCGAATGCAGGTAAATTTGGTACTTGATATGTTCGACCGGACATTGAACGAGTTCCAAATGAGGTTGCAGATTTTGTGGATCTGAATAATGTACAAAGAGAGGAAAGTATCCGCCGCATCAAAAGCAGGATAACTTCCCTGTACCTTTAATGGCTCAGGAAGAATAAGTGCTAGACGTTCACGGATAGGAGTGATATCTGAGTAATGGGGTAGAAAGTTTAGACTCGGAGAAATTCGAGTCGAATTTCGGGCGAAGGATATGTAAGGACAAATAAGGGTAAGCAAACTGGGTTGCTCAGTCAGGGTCCACCTCCCTGGTTGAGCTGGTTGAGACATTGTCCCATGCTGCCACGGTCCAATTCTGACACAGTTCAGTTTGGAACACCTCCGGATACGCGTACAGACAATGGACGCGTATGTTCAAGTGATAAGGAAAGCTTCCGCTATACGCAAGGACGTCGATCCTGACTTGGAGCCTGCCATTGCTCCTATGGCTTCCGTCGCGTCCACTTCCCGGATCGGCCCGCGTACCATAGTACAATGGGACGATGACATAGAAGAGATAGTTCCAGAGTAGGTGTCCACTCAGATCCCGTGTTCTCTTCTCTAATATAGCTACCACAGGACATGTGCATCCTCATCACCACAGAAGCGCTCGACTCCTCGTTCAACTCGCGCAGCTGCAGCGCGTGATACTGCCAAACTCCTTCGAACTCTCAAAGACGCGTCTAATCCCATAACCCATAGCGACCTACGGGAACGATCTGGTGCGTATTCACTCGCATTCCAACTAGTTGCACCTTGCTAAACATGTCGCGCTCAGACCACGTTTGGTCAGCTGCAGCAGGCCATCAACGATCGGAGGATCAGCCACGCATAACGATGGGTGACATTGAATCTAGGAATCAGAAGCTGAAGGAGCAGCGGAACGCACGACGTGAAGTTGCAACGTCGGATGTGCTGAAAGGCGTCCGAGCTTACTTGGGATTTTGTGAAACCGACACGGACATCGAGATGAAAAGGAAAATAGTTGAGGCTGGAGGATCCGTAACGTATGTCGACTTCTGGCGACCTTTCAGGAGTCCTTACTGACAATTGCCGTAACCTTAGGTTTAGCGAAACCTCGGCAACGCATGTAATCTCCTCGCAATGGCTATCTGGCTCAAAAACACAGAAATTCTTCACTGTCAAGAAAAGGACCAAACTGCACGTCGTTAACCCCATGTGGGTAACGGACAGCATCGAAAAAGGCAAACGCCAGCCAGAATGGAAGTATCGACAGGTGGAGAATGAAACCCAGAACAGAACAATGGATCGCTACTTTATTCGTAAATCTTCAGAAAAGAAGTGATTTAACCATGTATTTCTTATCTTTAGACCACATATCTGTAGCCTCTAGATGTACTCCCAATGTTGTTTCGTACCTTAGCACCCTGAGTAGACAATTTTGGCAACTGTTTGGATCCTGACTGGTTTGCTCGTGACGTTGACGGCTTTCATCCGCCCCCAACCCAAAACTATCTGTACAAGTCTCAAATTAGCAAAATCCCTATCCACTCCTTTCAAAACCATGGACATGATCGTCCTCCCCCTTACACCTAATCATGTCCGTCTCATAATCGCCTGCTATCCAGCAGCTCCACAGGCAGCGGCTCCAGAGTATCGACCCAACTCGCAGGAGCTGTCTCGACTAACATATTACGCATCTAATCGACCGGGAAAACTTCACAAACTTGCTAGTGAATTGGAAAAACGTGCAAAAAGTCAGGCGAGAAAGGCTCAGTCTGGACATGCGAAAGGCAGGGCGTGAGTGTTGATCCGCTCAACACTTCTAATTCCGTGACACTCAAATCAATTTCCCCACTAATTCAGTCAACTTCTCATTACCCTGGAGATTCTGAAGGCCTTGACAGCCGAATGCAGAAAAGATCTCTCCGCATTTTCGTCTGGAGTGTTGTCGTCCGTTGAAGCAGCTCTCAAAGCATTGCCGAATGACCTCGAGGTAGCGGCTCACGCTGCTGGCGTGGTGCGTTCTTTGCAACGTTGTCAATCATTGATCAACTAATCATTTCTGACGCCAATAGTTTACATCGTGGACAACTTATACCGATGGCACATTACTGGGAGTAGACGAGGAACTCACGCAGGAATATTTCTTTATTCTAAACCATTACGCAAAACTCAGTGTCTTCCAGACCGACAAAGAAGATTTGGAGGTTCAAAATCGGTATGCTTTTGGTGTCTGCTGCTCTTACTCTATTTCTGACAATATCATAGTGAAAGACTCGTCGGACTTGCGGCTCTCAGCAGTGCCATTCAATCTGATGCTCTCTTCAACTCAATGTCAATATTGGGTCGACAGGTGAATGTCATTGTCCCTGCGCTCTTGAAGAATATCGAGCAAGCAGGTCTCTCTGTCCTCGGAGCCGAGTAAGTCACCACCGTTGCTATTCATGCAGTTAAGCTTAAGTTTTCTTGGAGGGCGACAGCAGTGGAAACCTATTCCGGAGTAATGTCCCCATCACTCTACGTTGCAGAATTCCAACCTACCCGCCCCATCAACCAGAGACGTGCCCCCTCAATTCATGCCCACGTCGACGGTGAAAAAGGACCATCATTCTCCGACGTCATCAACACCGTCCTTCATGCCCTTCGCAATCTCCTCGCTCATTCCAATGCCCTTCAAGTGCCAATCATACTCGAAGCAGCTTTCAACGCTTTTGACTCTAGCGAGTCCGGTTGGAACAACATGCGATTATGCCAGTGGCTGGTGTCCAAAGTGACAGAATGGACACAATTTCAGTATCGATTTGCTGTCCCAACGAGGTTACTAGAGCGCTTGGTGGACTCCCGAGAAGCTCCGGAACCGACAAACCTGCATTTCGCGTTGACATCAATGATAACGACAATTTTTACTCTATCTACTCCACTCATCAATCTCTCAACATCCGATGTTCTCTCCAATCTCCTTACAGTTATTGTCGCCCGTTTGAATATCAACCCAAAGGATAGTCTCCTTCCTTCTCTCGTGGAATGTGTTGCTTCACTGGCAACGCACATTTACTACGCAGATCAAATTCAAGACCTGTCGGAGGAAATTGTCAACAGGCTGGTTGCAATCCAGGTGAATGGGTTGAATGGAAGGGGAAGGTCAGAGAACGAGAAGGGCCGAGAGGAAGGTTTAAGGTGTCTAGTTGCATGTTTGGTTGGATTGTTGAGGGTAGCAGATGCAAATCATCAACAAAGCGGGAAATCGTCCTCGAAGCACCCTGCTGATGTCGATGAAGATGCCCCTCGATTAATTCACCTTACGGCTAATCTCAACCTGATTCCACCACCAATGTCCGAAAGTTCCGGTTCAGGGTCTGGAATCCATCATAGTCGTCGGAACAAAGTTGCAGTAGAAGTATGGCAAGACACGGTTGCACTACTCTGCGAATCGGAGTTCTCAGTTCGAAACGACTATGCGACAGCCCTGGTGACGTATCTTCGACAGGAGATCGAGAAAGAACCGTATGCGCTCGAAGATGGTGAAGGGTCCTTACAGAGTCGAAACAGATCCAATGTTGGAGGTCCTCCAACCATTCCAGAATCGGATTCCATCACCCGTTTCCTTCATGCTCTGCACGCTTCTTGCTTCACCTTAGCTATAACTCCATCTTTAGGGCTGATATCAAACCCTCCTTCGACTGCTTCCCATGCCTCTTCCTTCGCTGGTCTTGTTCAAGCCCCAGCCCCAGCCCCAGCCCCAATACACGTCATCCCGCCAACCCCAATGGGTACACCCAGTAAGGAAGTTCCAGCGGATGTATCCCTCAATTCATCTTCCCCATCAGATTCGCCTACAAAAGTCCTACCGTCAAATAGTTCAAACCCTAATCGAAGGTCAATTCCGTCATCTGTTGGACGACCACGGACTGTTGCAAGGGGCTTGTCCCTACTTGATCCGCCTCAAAATTCACTTCTACCTCAAGCACCCTCACCCGCGACAGCATCGGATTACTCCCTGTTGCTGAACATCCTTTCCGAAGCATACAAATGTCTACCAGCCCGCTGTTTGTTCACCGGTGTGCCTATGCTACTGGCCATGGATGCAGCCGCGAAGGCAGAAACAACCGATGACCAACAAACCTTGGATAGGAAGAAGGCAGTGCGGGAGATTGTTTTACAACTTTGGCTTATTCTTGCCAAAATCTGGGATTGCGAAACACTCAAGTCTGTGGCTGAGGAGGTGAGTACGTTCTTTGGGTCAAAATTATGTCTCTAAAAGGATCTATTCAGGCACTTTCCTCACTGGTCCCCCCTTCAGTAATACCTCCAGCACCACCTTCCACGCTTGATAATGTCAACGCGGAAGTGCAACCGCAGTCTTTTGCCACCCAAACCTCAATAGAGGATGGAGTGTTAAAGAAGGAGCGGTTGGTTGACCTAGACGTTGCTGTCCGAACGCTGTCAGCGAATCCTAACATTCAGAAGGCCACTGGCAAGGATGAAGAGGCTATCAAGTTGAAGTTGATGATTTCGTGGACTGCAAACCTCGCAATAGGATTATGTGAGAAACTATCTCTTGAATAGTGAAATCAAATACTGATATCTCGAGACTCTTATTTTAGCTGTTGAAGCACCACCCGTACCTGAGCACCCAAGGGAGAACACCAGCCACTTCCTCAAAATTTCTCCTGGCCTAATGAACATTGACAACAAGTCACTGCATAGTATAGCTCGCACAGTCCGTGGAGTCGGAGTTGGGGATCTGCGGGATGCCCTTGAAGGAAGAGCGAGCATGTCGAATACTCACTTGCCAAACCCCAGTCAATCAGTCTCTACGGATATGAATCATGGTGCAGCGAGCATAAACGGCAGTCTTGCTTTATCACAAGTATCTAGCCGCGGAACACCAAAAGGACGCAAAGTATCAAAAAGCACCCCCAAAGAAGTCGCGGAAGTACTCAATAAACTGGGTGTAGGTAAATCTACTGGAAGCAAGATGTTGCGTACCCCATTCAACTCGAATGGCGATAGGTGAGTATCCATCCTCAGCCAAAATCCCCGAATCTCATCACTTGATTCACGATAGTCAAACCATCCAATCAAAAATACTAGTTCCACCTTACAGTTCCTAGTTGCTCTCGTTATTCGATTTTCATATTTTCCATTTCAACTACCCACCTTCGTTACTTACATTTCACTTACTTTTCGGTTTGCTTTATGATGGGACAACATCTCTGAGCTATTGTAGGCAATCGAGGCTAAATTGTATAGATTATCGACGAGACAAGACTATACGTCTTCGCGCTTCCTCCTCCCGTTGTCTCCAGTGTGCTACTTCTGCCTGAGCTTTTGGGTGAGTCGTGGAATGAGGCCCAGTCTGTTGACAGCAGTCAGTTATTGTGCGGGATAGATATCCAAACAACATACACTTAGGTTATGGAGAAGAATTTCATACGTGCTTGACAAATATGCCGCACTCCGAGCGGGATCTTTATGTTTAGCTGCCTGAGTTGTGATCATGCGATTGACTTCCTGGCGCAATCGGACTAGACTAGGGATACCATCAGCGAACGGCATGCAATACCATACCTATCACTGACCTGGAGAACAGCATTGCTTCCTCTTCTTGTCCCGTTAGGGCAACGAATGCAGTAAACAACGATGTGTACCGTTGTGCAACCTATAAAATGGCGTCAAAGATGTTAGGTCGAAAAATGTGTTGGTTTATCGTACCAATTGAATCGATGAGTCCTTTAGAACCACGCCGCGAGTGAGAAGGCCACCTCCGGAGCCATCAACCAGCTTCTTCAAGCTCTCGATGTGCGCATTCATTTCTTTTTGAAAGATAGGCCACATTTGAAGCTTCAATCCAATCAAAAAGGTCTCTAAAGGGTAACACTCTCGCTTCTGAGACTCCTCCAAGGCGTTCTGATTGAGCTTGATCATAGTCAACAGAGGTACGACTGGAGGTGGAGGATCCAAGGTGGTTGCTATAAATGTCTAAAGGACGATATAAGTGTAAGGACTTGTAACGGTCATCGATCTTACCTGGCAGTATTGTATCGCTGGATCCATGATTTGTTTCCACATTCCATCAAACATAGCGCGTTGTTCTTTATCATTATCCCTAGTTGCTGGAGGTGGTGGGTTGAGGTAAGCAGACGTCCTTCGACTTGGACTGACGGATTCAGTAGCAGTTTCAGTCGGTGGCCGATCTTCTCCAAAGTTCAGGTTAGACGGCGTAAAAACAGGAGAACGTAATAAAGGCGACGGAGTCTGAATGGACGCAGGTTCTTGGAAAAATTTACTGATAAAGGCATACTCCGTACTCCCATTGTCCATCAGGACCATTAGGGTAGCTCTGAAAAGTGCTTCCGTTGGTTCTTTCTAGAATTTAGCAACGTTAGTAATAGTTATAAGTATCAGAATCAAGCGTACATGCTGTCTGTCGTCCGCCATGTAGGCCAAGGTAACACTTGGTCCGTCTAATTTTGCGTAGGAAAGACGCTCGGGATCCATAAATTCTTGGGCGCTTGGGTCGGAGGATATGTTACCAATCATCGTGGATTTCTCTATGACTCGCGCCTGTAATAAAGATAAGGTGACTGTTACACATGGATGTGCATATTCGAACCTTGATGTACCCTAAACTCCGCGTGTACCTGCGAAACCCAGTCTCATAATATAGTCGAGCAGCTCCGGTATACGTTCTTTGAAGTTCTTGCGCTACACTCTTGGCTCTTCGTTGAAGAAAGGCGAACAATGGACGATATTTCAGGAATACAGATGTCTGCAACACGTGCATATTGGTGCTGATATTGTTTCGTATCGGCTGCATGGCAGACAAGAAAAACGCTCGTAATTTGGTCGCTGCCTGGTAAGTACCTGTTAGCAGAAATCTGCAAAGAATACTAGAATAAACCGCACCACTATACGAAGCCCCTCGGCCACGTCGGACATGTCCCTGGCTGCCTTCACCCTCGCTCGTGCTTTAATGGCCTCCAATCGCTGTTCAAACTCCTCAATAGCACCAATCCATGGTTCCCCGACTGGAGTATCCAGGATTAGTTTTGTCAGCTCTGGACCAATGCTAAGATCAGAAATCAAGTTGGACAATGGCTTTTCGATTTTCTAAAACAAGTATGGCTTTAGCAAAGCATAACAAGTGCTAAGAAGGCGCACACCTTTCGGCCACTAAGACGGGCATCATACTCTTTGCTTCTTGACTGGAGGTCCGATATTTGGCCCGATACTGCTGATAAGTCATTTTGGAATGTCGCAAGGAACGTCTCCAAGGAATCCAGTAAATTGACACTGGCCTGAGCAAATTCTTGGGAAGCAGCTCTTGGATTGACAGTGAGTAGTAGAACTAACCTCTACTTGATCATGAAGCTCAACAAAGTCCTTGGCATGTTCTATATCTAAGTACCACAATTAGAGTAAGCAAAACGGATATTGCAGCACTTTGAAGAATCTTACAAAACTTGGAAGTATCATCTCCCCCATTCGCCTCAGATTTAATGATATCTGGAGATTGCTCTACCCATATTCAGTTAAGAACCAGACACATGCATATTATCCACGTCTTACCAGACGACATGCAAGTGGTAGGGAGTGTTTGTCTACTTGATGTTTGAGTTCTCGCCACACGAAAAGCCCAGCAATCACGTGGCGACCATATGTTGCAGAGCTCTTGGACCTAATTTTTTTTTTTTCCCTGAGACTATCAGGTGGTCAGTAAAGCTCTCTATCTTCGTCCACGCTCTCGCCATCTTATATAGGTGTGATACTGCATGCAGCTCAGCAGCCCTATCAACCTGTTTCAGACAGCCCCCAACAGCCTACAGATCTGAGTCGCGTCGGACTTCATTTATCAGGTTTCCTACGTGCTCCTTTCGTTACTTAATACCACCATTTCACCAATGAAGGTACTTTGTCCGAAACGTGATGACTTTCTCTCTTGTTTACCTCTTTGTATTCCTGACGGACCAGCCCAAAAATAGTCGATGGCGTAATTGAAAGACCTTTGTTTTGTTATTTTACGAGGTCAAGAACCAGATGTTACCATGGTCTGGTGAGCCCGCAGATAAATTGTTTGATGAGGATATCTGAGATTCATCTTCTTTCCTTCCCCTGCATCGAACATGGCTAGCAAGGCATTGCTGATCGTTTTGATTGCACCTCTGTTGATCAGAGCTCTCGTTACGAACAGAGACACTTCCCTAAAACCAATACCAAGTAAAGCCAGTATTGACTTCTACCGTAACGGCCACTCGCATGGTGCAGGATACCAATTCCCCAAGCGGGATGGATGGCAGGTAGTAGGCACTTCGGATCTTCCTTACAAATACACAACGAGGGGAAGCACGACTACAGATCCCTCATTAGCTCGTAATTCCACCATGACACACCAAAGTCCACGCCTGAAGAGGAGGGAGAAGACCTGCAAGAAGACCAAGAAGACCAAGAAAGCCTATTCGGGAAAGCAGAATGCTATTGTTGAGGCGGCAGAGGCGCACATGATGAAAGCATATCAACCTGAAGAAGATAATGTCGTACAAACCGTGGGCGTATTGGATGACGCAGTTGGTAGCCTTCAAGGAATCGGAGATGCGGAGGATGTCATCATAACCTGGTGGGTTGCATGATTGCATAAATTAGGCATTATAATGACCCTCTTGATTCATAGGTATACAGGTGAAGACCTTCAGAATCCGAGGTAAGAGCTGGGTGGCCCGATTAGTAGGTCTTGGCTTACGATTCAGTAAACGTTCAGCTGCTGGCCTCATCCTGAGTGGGCTCCAACTGTAAGTGATGGTGCTCTAACACGTCCCACATGGCTGAGATTAATTCTAAAGGATGAATCGTTTGCGTGCGCCTTGACCTTGGAGGGTTGGACGACACGTCCAGATTGCTTCAAATTCCTCGAACGTACGCCACATATGCTGTACGAACACTGATTGTTTCTGTACTAATATTATATTTTTCGCAGTGTGCAACGGACCTGAAAAGTGCATATTTGTCAGGGTGGTCGATACTTGCGCTGGTTGCAAGAAAGGTTCAAAGCATGTCGACCTCACTAAGACTGCATTTAGCAGATTGGCACACCTAGATGAAGGAAAACTCACTGTTCATATGCGAATAGCTACGGATCCGGATATATGGTACATTAATCATTTTTCAGGTGTGACAAAGCCGCTGATAATCCACCACATTGATTAGGCATGAAGATCTCTGGGGTCCTAGGGTCTGAGGTGTGCAGGTCATTCATGACCACATCAGCTCATATACATCAATGCGCTAGTGAACAATATATTGAGACAAATAGATCCCAAAGCTATGTCTTTATGTTGATTCTCTTCCGCTTCTTCCCCTCCATAATTCTTATCCGAACTTTGGCTTCATCCATATTTTCTTCCTCATAAAATTGAGCAGTCCGTTTTGCGTCGTCCTGTTGACGGATGTATTTTAATGCTGCAACATTGTATCCTATTTCTTCTTTCTGTTTTCGCAAAGCATCTCTGAGGTTGGTGCGGAGTTCCACTAGCACAGTTCTCATTGTCCTGTTGGCAACGATCTGGTGATGATGCGTTCTGAGTAGGAAGAACAGGATTCGTGATGATAGAGAAATGTTCCATTCCTAAAGGGTTTCGCTGTCAGACATGTAGGTTAGAGCAGCTATTTGCTTACTCACCCGATGGGCCCATTCACTCAGATAGGTGAGTAATGAAACGACTTTCCCAAACGGAAGAACCAATAACGCATCATGTAGAGCAGTCGATTGAATTCTTTCAACGACCCTCAGTACGTAAGCTGGTCCATCCAATTCATATGCGGCAAGCACAGCGTGTTTAGCTGGAGGTGGCAGTTTTGCAGCGTTGGAATCTGACAGTTTTGCCTTTGCCTCTAGATAGCCTTTGGTGGCTTCTCGATCTGCATCAGCGATATCAAGGGCCTCGATAATCCTTTCCCCAGCCATAAGTGTTTCGGTTGTTTGTTTATTCACAGCTGATGCCTCCGCGTCAGCGTCTGGGGGTTTGTCCTCGCGATTCATTGAATCAGCTATTCCTTTTTCGTAAAGCTGCTCCAATTCTTTTTCACGTTCCTCTTCTAAAAATAACTTTTGAAAGGTCAGAAGCATCTTCTGGATGATGGGATCTACAGAATGCTCACTGGTTCGTCTGTCTTCTCCCAGACACGGATAGACTTATCATGCGATCCTGTGACGACAAAATTCCCCCTATTGCTCACAGCTAAGGCCCATACCTCTCCATGATGTCCATCCAGCTTTTGGATGTTTTCGAACTAGAGCAACTAACAGTCAGTACAGTGCGTAGTCAAGTCTCAGAGAATCTCACCTTGTCTCCGTCCCAATATTTGACAAACTTGTCCTTTCCTACGGTCCAAAAGTAATGTGAGTTTTTCTCAAAGGCCACCTGCATGATGCTGTCTTCGTGCGCAAAGATTGACTTGTGGCAATCTCCAAAATCGAGACCCCAAATCTTGACGTTTTTATCAGCAGAGCATGTAACTATCAATTTTGAGTCGTCCGAAATATCCATAGACAGGACAGGAAGCTGAAATGATGGGATCACGTCAGCACGGTCACTATAAGGAGACTTCAGCTTGCCGAACCTTGTGCCCATACAGCGAGATGAAAAACTTTAATGTGTCTTGGTAGAATATCTTGACAGTGGAGTCTAGCAGTGCAACAGCCAAGAATTTCCCATTGGGACTGAACCGAACAGCTAATACATCATCGGTCATTTTCAAAGTCTTTACATGGACCAAGGCAAGACCCCCTTTTCTACCCTGAAATTCAAGAGTCATGAAGCAGAAAATGAAACAAAATTGTGCTGCTTACGTCTGGCCCTTCAACGGTATAATCGAAATCCCAGAATTTCACTTCTTTATCTGCACTACCCGTAGCAAGTCCTGTTTTGTTGGGCCGAAGATCGATCGAGTAAATTGCACCGTCGTGCGCCTTGATAGTGTCTATCAGAGTGGACGACGAAATGTCGAAAATCAGAAGCTCTCCTGATTTTGTGCCCACTGCGATCTAGAAAAGCGGGGTTCGTTGTCTAATAATGAAGATGGCTCTAGCAGGCGGCTTACATGACGATCTCCAGGAAGAAATGTACTGCATATACTATACCCGCATTCCATAGTACGGATGCAACTCGTTGTTTTCATATTCCACACCTTCAAAGAGCCTATAATAGTCAGCTACAATTAGTCCACAATTTGGTAAATCAGTCTTCTAGATCGAGCTGACCGTTAGACCCGGAAGCTAACAACTCATCGTTGGAGCTGAGGCATAGTGTGCGAATATCTGTCCTGTGGCCAGGAAGGTCCAGTGAGTACAGCTTATTGGATTCCAGAGGGTCTTCGTCTTTGGATTTTTTGGGCGGAGGTATGTGGTAGATCTCGAGCGCGTTGTTAGCGAGGGCGGTGAGGATCTATTAGATGATTGAAATCAGAGGAGAGCGTAGAATCACCGGGTACGTGTGCATACCTGAACACCACCTTTGGGACTGATGTCCGGATTGACAAAATCAAAAGATCTGATCTTCCCGCTCGCCCTCACCACCAAATACGGAGTGAATAAGTCCGCAAGCTCTACAATGTCCTCATCCACGACTACTGCGGTGTTATCCTTCTCATCGGCCCTTTCTTTTCCTTTCTCTGAGGACTTTTCTTTCTCCTTTGCTCGTTTCTGACGTCGTGCTCGCTTCTTCTTGACTTCCTCTTCAGTCCGGATGCGAAATATCTCAACACTGCGATCATGAGACTGCACAGCTAGATACGGTTTTTGAGGGTGGAATGATATTTGTGATACACGGTGGTTCGTTGTGAGTGGTAAAGCACCAACGGGATGGATCATTTTGGTCAGCTAAAAAAATTCCATTGATCAGTCTGTAACATGAACCATATTTAGAATACTTACTTCACCATTTTCAGCTTCCTTCATTCCTTCACTGAGTGCTTCCGTGTCGATACTCCAGGCTTTGAGTTCACCTTCCCCACTACCAGTAAAGATCAACTCCCCAGCCGGATCGCTGTCAAGTGCCCAAATCTCGGAGCGATGGGCCACTATGGTCTGAATACAGTGTTGAGTCGTAAGATCCCAGAGTTTCATAAATGTATCCTTTGAGGATGTGATGAGATATCCTAGTGCGGTAGAGGTTGACGAAGGAGGAGTAATGAAGCGAAGACCTGTGAGCTGGTCGCGATGTCCTCGGAGACTACATAAGAACAGCTTAATTTTAGCTAGAAGAGTGCTGTTAGGTCAACTCACCGATATAGTCCAGCTTCGGCCTCGACATCCCATATAATGATGTCGGTGTCTTGCGAACCCGATGCCAATCGAGCACCTTGCGAGTCAAAAGCCAATGCCGTTACTGCTCGCTTATGTCCGTTGAAAGTAACTTCAACAGCTTCAGTTTCAGAGTTCCATAGTCGGATAGACCCATCGGCATATCCTACTGCGAAGCGATTTTTCTGGGGTGCTCGGACGACACAGGTGACTTCGGCTCGATGACCACTCTCGTGCCACATCGACAACTAGCCCAAAAGGTTTAGCACTGCTTCAGTCAACATATTATTATCATACCATTTGCCCTTTTTTCACATCCCACACTAGAATGTCTTCCAGAGCTGGTACAAACGCTAATTTACCATCATAAATCGAATTAGCCCCAGGGCTGCATACCAGTCCAAACGCCTAGAAAATGTGTCAGTATAAATACTTTCGTTTTCTTTGTGAGCTTACCTGGGTTGGTCCGTGCCTAATGTATGATCTGACCATTGCACCTCATTCAAGGAGAAAAAATGTAGAAGTGACCTGTATTTGCGCCCAGCCCAAATAGGAGAAACCCCTGTTTGTTATTTGAACCTAGACTAATATCATCTCACATGTTGCACATGATTCATTCTTCCATACAATGGCTATCATGTCTGGTTCCAAGTTAACGAGCGGACCAACTTTTGCTGCAGCCAATGCATTTCTGTCCTTTGTCAATGCGTCGCCTACACCTTATCACGCAGTTTCGACGGCTTCGCAATTACTTGATAAAGCTGGTTTCAAGCGCGTTGACGAGGGCTCGGACTGGGAACAGCATCTTCAGGAAGGAGCGCGTATTTATTACACAAGGTATGTCAGGCCTTCTCAATGCTGACTGAGCTGACGTTTTCGATAGGAACCAGTCCTCGTTACTGGCGTTTACTGTTCCGAAAGGCTTCAAGCAGGGCGCAGGTGTTAGTATCGTTGCAACACATACGGATAGCCCCAATTTGCGGGTCCGTCCTATAAGTAAAAGATCCAAAGTGGGTTATATGCAAGGTTTGAAGTCTTTACAACACCAATTATTCATCGACTAACCTGCCGATCTATCAGTGGGTGTTGAAACATATGGCGGAGGAATTTGGCACTCTTGGTTTGATCGTGAGTCTAGGCTACGCATGGTTGAACCACTACTGATAGAGAAGATTAGGTGACCTTGGACTGGCTGGTAGAATAGTAGTTGCGTCGTCAGGGGTTTCATCTTCATCTGATGATAACAAAACCGTTGGGTCTGCCAAATATAACTCGCGATTGATTCGGATTGACAGGCCTTTGTTGCGTGTAAGTTCCTCGGATCACTCGTTTAGATTCTGTTCCTTATGGGGCATTTTCAACCAGATTCCAACATTAGCTATCCATCTGGAGAGAGGCGTCAACGATGCCTTTAAGTTCAACAACGAAACTGAATTCATCCCTATTCTAGGGCAGATGGCGGGGCAGCTCAACTCCAGAGCCTTCACCAAGGATAATGACAGCGACAAAGATAAGAAAGTGGCGGGACCTTCAGCGATACAAGATAATCATCATCCAGCATTGCTGGCCCTTTTAGCGGAGGAGATGTCGGTAGCACCCGAGGAAATTATGGACTTCGAGCTGTACGGTTTTTCGAGCACCTGTCGATTCCTGACATCTCAGCCTCCGCTTCCTTCCTTAGAATGCTATATGACCTTCAACCATCTCAGCTTGGTGGAATCAACAATGAATTTATCTTCTCACCCCGGATGGATAATTTGGTGTCTACCTTCTGTGCTGTGGAGGCACTCATCGAGAGTGTGTCCGAAAACTCAGTAAGCGAGCTAGAAGGCAATGTCAACTGCATTGCATTGTTCAATCACGAAGAGGTCAGTCCAAATGATCCCTGGTTAAGAGCACATAAATTCACCAACCAAAAGGTCGGCTCTGTCAGCACAAGCGGCGCTCAATCTTCTCTGGTGCCAAATTTCATTTCACGTCTGTCTCCAACACCAGCTTCACACGCAAGCAGCATCTCCAAGTCATTCTTGATCAGTGCTGATATGGGCCATGCGGTACATCCCAATTATACCTCCAAGCACGAGGAAAATCACAGACCCCAAATGAACGGAGGTGTTGTGATCAAAACCAATGCCAGTCAGCGATATGCAAGCGATGCTTGGGGAAGCTTCATTGTACGTAAGTTGATTGAGCGGAGAGGAGGCAGAGTACAGGAGTTCGAGGTTCGGAATGACATGTGCGTCCCACTTGCGCTACATACCTAAAGTTCAGGCATTGACCAAGTATGATGCATAAAGGCCTTGTGGCTCCACAGTTGGTCCATTTTTGAGCAAAATGGGCATCCGGACAGTGGACGTGGGTACTCCAATGCTCTCTATGCATTCTTGCCGAGAAACGGTAAGTGATATCAGCTAACTGTCAAATGGACTCTGTGTTGACACTTCTCAAAGGCCGGATCGCACGATGTTCGATCTTATATTGATCTGTTTGCATCTTTCTTTGATGGATTCCGTTCTTTGGATAAGGAATTGCGTGTTGACTAGTTGTAACGCCAGCTCTATTGTTTAGATTCTTGAGAAATACATCGATTGTGTAGAGCGATTAGACACAGCAGTTGAATCAATCGTAGTAACACGATACTACGAATATCAACACATCGGCACGAATGAAGTGAGTTCTCGAACGCGAATCAAACGGAAGATACAATCCTATCATAGACCATTAGCATATTATATCCAGTCAAGATGAGGGTTGTACTCACTCTTCTGCCTTGGTAAGAGCCGTTAGCATGCTTCGAACCTCCTTTCTACGACTAACAACGTGTTCGCTCTCCTTGAGCAAATCGTCGAGTATTTCGGGCTTATATAGCTCCTTGAGAAGTTCCTTCTGAATATTATCCCTAGAGTGGAAGACTAGCGAGTAAGATATACTCTTCGGAACTACATCAATGATGAGACGCTTGATGATATTGAAGTAGGAAGTAATGAGAAGCTCTGCAATCGCCATTCAGTACACATCGAAATCGATTAACAAATAATTGAACGTACTTATAACTTCGGTTTCTATCTTTTCTTTGTCATTCAACGCTGTCTGAGGTCGAATAGACGGAGGAGGTTGCTCCATGATAGCCATGGCAGGTGAAGACTTCCAACACAGCCTTTTCAGCTACTATAAACCTGGAGAAAGATGTCGTTACATACTGGTTCGGGGGTGCTTGCGCCTCCAACACCACTCATGGGCCTTTTCTTCGCTTTTCCTGAAAAGAAACTACCAAATATTCCCCTATCGTCTTTTGGTGGATCAACACCAAGATCACGGTCATTGTTGACCATCGAAGAGGGAGTAGCACGACCGGAGCGTTCGTTTGGTTGAGTTGGTGGTGGTGGTTTGTTAGCGTTCATCCGCTCGGTTACGATTGCCATGGCCTGAAGAAAGCCATTAATAACCCTAGGTCAATTTCAGCAATAAGGAGCTACTTACTTTATGCCCGGTAATGAAATCCGGGTTTGTTGTATTTAGGTAGCTGGCTTGCATGCTTATCATATCAGTGACTAGCTTAGTAGTTGGCGTCATTGCTTGGCGGAAAAAGTTGACAACTACGGCGGTGAACTTCCTCTCAAGAGCAGGGAAACGCTTGAGGGTTGTCTGGGAAGAGGGTTTTCGATTAGAATTCTCATTCAACGGTACCAAAGTGCAATTGCTTACCATTTTCGAGACAATTTGACTGAGAATCCTAGTCAACTCATCATAAATCAGCTGGCAGCATTTCAAGCTCGGATCTTCGAGGCGTCTGATCTGCTGCTTTATGATAACCTCAAATGCAGCTGTTCCGACAAAAAGTGCTGGGGAGGATCCCTATAACAACAATGTTAGTGATAACTCTTCAAAAGAGTAACGTTAATCACTAACCGATGAGTTGTATAATATGGTCCGTATTTCACCGTCCTGTACTTGATCGAAGGGATCTATGGATTTGACCGCGTTGCCGAAGAGCTCGTGGAAGACGAAGCTAATACGAGCGCCTTTATCTAGTTCGTTGACGGATAGATCATTTGTAGTCCCATCGATAGCGTTGCGGAATTCAGCATCGAAAAAGGTGATCGCAGAGAGTACGATGTTTGCCTGAATATCCACTCCGACAAGTTAGAAATGATCAAGTGAAATGCAATCTTTCACTTACCGCGTTGTCTTCTCCGGGACCCCCACCCAATGTAAGGAGTTCAGCTGAGTACTGCTTTTTCTGTGATTCAATCTTAGCCTTGATATCCGGTAGAGTTGATCTGATGTGGTGCATGAGAATCTGTGGGTTGCTTAGCCATTCAATTTCCTCCGTGCTTAGCAGGCTATTTACTTACCACATTGAGCCTTTTCGCTAAATAAGGAGTGCCACAATATGCTGCTTTGCTGGAATAGGCAGAATGATTGGCAAAGAATTCGCGCTCGTGCTCGAGGGCTGCTGAAATAGCTTTAGACTGTTCGATATCACGCTGACCACGGTTTACAACAGGGACATAGCCCATTCTCAAGGGAATACTTCATATCCAAACAAGATCAGCAAATGAGCCAACAATAATTTCTCGAAACGCGAACACTCACATTCTCCCTGCTAGAATATCAATAACGTTAGTTCCAGCATCCATCAAATCAATTTTTGTGAGAACACCAATAGTCCGGAGTCCTTCGGGATCCACCTCTCGAGCCATCTTCAGACCATCACTATTAGCTAGATCAGTATTTGCGGCAGTGACAGCAAGCTACCATGTTTTACGTCAATATGACATATCAAGCGAGTGTTTAGACCAAGGATATCTTACAATGACAGCATTGGGTTTTGATATATACTTCAACAACATGTCTCGAATTTGTCGCTCAATGTCGCGTGGCTGATCTCCGACAGGGACCTTGGTCAAGCCGGGTAAATCGACTAGCGTCAAGGTGACAACCTTTGGCGAGAATATCCTCAAGTTGATAGGAAGAGGTGAAATTCCTTGAAACAAACATATAAGCTACTTTTGGTGCTTTGGGATAATCGGTTTGACTAACCAGCATTTTTGCCTGTCTTCGCTTCAGTATCGCGGACAATCTCATCCCTTATCTTCGAAAAATCATAAAACTTCTGCCCGGGAATATGCAAGAATTCACCCCATTCTTCTTTCCCTTCGTCAGCTTTAGTGGCTGGCCTGTTTATTAGTTGCAAAACCAAAGGTCGCCGAGTAACGATTCCGGTTCCACGAGGAAGGAAGTCTCGGCCAACGATATTCTTATTTATAGCATTGAAAGCAATGAGATCAGGCATAAAAAGGATGTCAAGCTACACGGGTGCTAACCTCCAAGACCGAACTCTTTCCGCTGTGGTTGATTGAGTTCAGGCGATATGTGAGTGATCATGAAGCAACAGAATAGGATAAACCCTACCTTGATTGAGATCCCAAAACGCAGATCTGGGGCAAATCGATTTGAGAGGCGGTTGTACCTACTGCGGTGAAGACATCCTGTATTCGTTGTAAGAAGTTTATCAAGCAAAGGATTACGATAATTGTAGTTTATCCACCAACCTGAAGCTTGTTAACTATTTGAACAATCTCCGTACCCAGTCCAGGTCCAGAAACTGCAGAGGTCATTGTAGATTATGAGGGGTTAGAGGGAAAAAGTATGGTGTGCGCAGTAAGGTTACGATGGCGGGACAAGGTGTATCGGAGTTTCATCCACACAAAAACATTCCACTGTCCCACGACCACTTGCATAGCAAGTGCAGTCTCCTTTCCCCTGCAAAAAGCGTCAACGTATTCGATTGGGATCTACGCGTATCATGCTGGCGAGTAGCTCTGTATCCATTGCATCATTCTGGTCTGGCTGTTCGCCATCATCCCCTTCATCATCCGAGCAGACCATACTATCATCACCTTCATAATCGTACGTAAATTGGAGATCATCATCGTCCTCCTCATCTTCATCTTCATCATCCGAATCGGCCTTGTAATTCCTAGTCATGTAAAGAATACGTTCGTTATACATAAACATTTGTGCCTGAAAAGAAGGAGATAAAGCTTACATGAAAGCGAGGATTCGAGCCTTGCGTTCTTCATCTGTGAGGCCTCCACTGCCAGGCCCATTTGGTGGTAACAGCGCTAGCTTATGTAAGCGTCTGGCCTCGAGGCGTAATCGTTCTGCTTCTAGTCTTTCATGCTCATGTCCTTCACGAATAATTGTTTCTTCGAGAGACATCATCTGAACGCCTTTCCCACTTTTCCGCTTTGCCGAGGGTGGAACCTGTTGAAATATGCCGTGAGACGCTGTGCATGCAAGTACTGAGGGAATTTAAACTTAAAAAAGGCACTAACCACAGGTTGAGCTACCACCCGAGCTTTGGTCGCAACAGGCGAGGTGGGAGATGCTGGTTTGGATGACGACGGCCCAACGTCATTCAGTATAGAGTCGACATCAATAGGAGTGAACATCGATGGCGATACTGCCTGATCTGTAAAGACATCACCACTTCCATTTCTGGAGTTCACAGAAATAGGACTCCGCGGAGTTATCATCGCTCTCTTTTGATCCTCAAGACCCATGTTATCCATATTCGTTTCAACACCCAGCATCTCGATACGTGTGTCTATTTCTGCTATCCGAGACTTGAGCTGCTCCATCATGCTAGGAGGACATCTTCAAAAAGGAGTCAGAAGCTGTGAAAACAAGATAGCCGAGTTATGGCGAAGTCTTACATTTGAAGATGCTCTAGCGTGCGGCTTCGTAAGCTCTGCAGCTCTGGGACAGTGTTGATACTTTCCAGAGGAACTACATTACTGACACGCTTTGAGGGGATAAATCCCGCCGGTGTTGCACTATTTCGACGTGGTATTGGATGGCGCTTCGGTATGAACATGGAGGGGAGCCAAAGTGGTGGTGCGGCGGCAAGGGGTGTGTCTTACACCCCCTTATATACTATGAAGTCACGTGTCGCGTAGTAGCAAAAATCCAATCAAACTCAAGAAGGCAAGCCCAAGGATTGATCATCTACAGTAACTTGGGCACAAAGTTATTGAGATATCATTCCCATGATCACACTAGCTGGATGAGGACCAAAGCAAATAAAATTACAACCGAAATACAGGGTACAAAGAAAAAAAAAAAAAAGAAGACAAGAGCAATAAGTGTCTATGTACGTTCGCCACGGAGACGACGGGCGAGTGCGAGATCTTTTGGTTGGATGGTAACTCGCTTGGCGTGAATGGCAGCCAAGTTGGTGTCTTCGAAGAGAGAGACAAGGTAAGCCTCAGCGGCTTCTTGCAAGGCCATGACTGCGGATGATTGGAAGCGCAAATCGGTCTGATTTTGAATTGATAAGAATCAGTTGATGCACATGCAAGGAAAGGATGATCCTAAACTAACCTTGAAGTCCTGGGCAATTTCACGAACCAACCGTTGGAAAGGCAACTTCCTGATGAGAAGTTCGGTGGATTTTTGGTACTTTCGGATTTCACGGAGAGCGACAGTTCCGGGACGGAAGCGATGGGGCTTCTTGACACCACCAGCGGAAGGCTATAAGAACAACCCAGACTTGTAAGTATAGGTCAATTCAACTAAAGTAAGATATACTGACAGCGGTTTTCTTAGCCGCACCCTTTGAGGCGAGTTGCTTACGAGGAGCCTTGCCTCCAGTGGATTTGCGGGCAGTTTGCTGTAGAGAAAAGAAATGTCAAACCAAGAAGATGCCCAAATAATCCGAATGACCGACCTTAGTGCGAGCCATTGAGTCTTTGAGAGTTGAGAAGTTTAGTTGTGTTGAGGAGGAAGCTTGTGAAGCGAGGCGAGGGAACTGATGATGATTGAATAGACAAGAAAGTCGGCTGCTTATATGTGATCTGCAGAGCGCCCTGGATTCGCGCGGATTGTTTGTACTTTGCTCTTATTTGCTCATAGCACACGTGATGGGAATCTCATTGTATTTGTTTACACTTTGAATTACGACCAATCATATTCGTTCTCACATTTCCAACTTCCAGACCCTAAACTAGCCTTCCAGGGTTCACGAATACATGTCATTCTGTCCCAAACCAAACGCGTCAATTGTCTGAAGTTGCTCTTTTGGTCAGCTCACTTACAAAACCTGGGGGAGGGAAATCATCGTTATCAGGTCCTGCGGCTCCACCACCACCGCCTGGCTGACGGCCAAAAGGTCCTCCTCGGAATGGGCCACCACCACCTCTACGAGGTAAGCCAAGGCCTCCAGGAGCAATTGGGTCGAATCTGGCACCAGGAGGAGCGCCCATTGGTGGTAGATAGCCATCTCCTCCCCATGGTCCTCTAGCACCCCCTGGCTCCCGGCGATCTCGGAAGAGTGGGTGGTTGGGACCGACAAACATCCCATCGCCCTCATCACCACCGAACAGTGGTGG
>WSTZ01000102.1:0-43407 GCA_019632295.1 Tulasnella sp. 418 | reverse complement strand
CTGAGGAATATTACTATCCATCGACACAAAAAAGCCCTTCCACTTATCATGGTCCGCACAGTAGTCATCACAGGAACGTCCCGAGGGTTAGGAGTGAGTGTTTTTGAGTATCGTCACCCAGAATTCCTATATCAATATTGAATTCCACAGCTCGAGTTTTCGAGGCAATTTGTGAGCTTTCTGAAATTGATTCAAGTAGACGATGGGTTGATTCTGCTTTATAGGCTGCCCTCCCAGAAACCCGTGTTATCGCAGTTGCTCGAAGACCGGACAACGCCCAAAGTCTCAAGGATCTGGCCGCAAAACACGACAACCTTTTCATTGTGAAAGCTGATGCTGCTAATCAGGATGATATTCGAGCGGCTTTCCCCCAAATTGAGAAAATTTCGGAGGGAACTGTCGACCTCATCATCAATAATGCAGGACTTCAGCGCACTCAAATGGAGCTCACAGAAGAGACGCCAGAGAATATTGATGAGCATGTATGTTATTCCAAATGTGTTACTCATGTCCCGCAATTATCTCTGACACCCTTTAACTTCGGGCAGTTGCATAATAATGTCACTGGTCCTATCATGTTCACAAACGCAGTTCTGCCTTTGATGGAAAACTCCAGCGAGAAGCGAATAATATTTGTGTCAAGCGATCGAGGTTAGTAGACTCCGTGCAATCGTACATTGTTTTCATTGTTCATAGTACTATCGTTTCCCAATTTAGGGAGCTTCGCTGTCAATACCGAAGAAGCATGGGATATACCATTGCCTCTCTCAACGTATGCCATAACCAAAGCCGCATTGCACATGGTATCTCGCAAGGTTAGCGTGGCGACTTCTCGTCTTGACAATGTATGACATTGTCTGACGCTTATTTGGTTCTACTTCCAAGTATCACATTCAGTTGCATAAGCGAGGATTTACCGTAATCAGTCTTTCTCCAGGCTGGTGTAAGACAGGTATGTACCCGTAATTCTCAAGGTAACGTGCTTACTCATACCAACTATCTCATTTGAAATGTCAGATTTGGGGACCCAAGTGAGTACTCGGAAACCGCCGTTCAATGAGACCTCGGAAACTAACGATTGTGGCAATGCAGTTTGCTCCTTTAGAGCCTAAGGATGCTGTGGCAACCATGATCCCTGTTTTAAACTCACTAACTCTAAAAGATAGCGGGAGGTTTGTCAATTACGATGGCAATGATTACCAATACTAGTCAGAACTTCGATGTAGAAGATCACGAAGTTTATCGAATAACGTGCTTTCAATGCTAAAACAGCGTGTAGATGTGGCTGCATGCCACAAGGTGAACTTGGAATTTTCCATTGGGGGATTTGAGATGAAACGGGGCTATCATGGCTTGAGATAAGATAAAGGGTGATCACTAAATTAAGATGGACGACCGCAGCCAATCGACGATCCCGGATTTGAGGTGTTTTCTTCATCGATAAGGGGCTGTGAATCAAGATAAGATTATGAACCCCCGATGACTTGCCTCGGAATGGTGAACACGCGTTGTTCACGGGAAAGTGTGATCAGTCGGCATCTAGAATAGTGGTTGCTTGCCATGAAGACAAACAGAAACAAATAATTCGCATCATTCACCCACTCCTCTTCGGCGTTTCAACCGAAACTGATAGTACATTTCCTCATCCCACTAATCTCACTTCCACCACCAACTCATCCACTCAAACACGATGTTCAACGCAATTGCTCGACCAACACTGCTGGTTTCTCGCTCTTTAAGGTCTGCAGCCCCCTTGGCTGCCCGAGGGTATCACGAAAAGGTTATTAACCACTATGAGAAACCAAGAAATGTGAGTATCTCATGTGTAATTAGGGGATGTAACTCATGAGTGTTTTACCTCTCAGGTTGGCTCTCTTCCCAAAAACGATATCGATGTTGGTACAGGACTTGTTGGCGCACCAGCGTGAGTGTGAAATTTTGAGCAATTCGAGTCTCAACTGTCTTTGTGGAGAGTTTGACAAGACTCACCCCTACTTTTACAGATGTGGTGATGTCATGAAACTTCAAATCCGTGTAGACGAAAAGTGAGCAGCTTTTGGTCAAATGTGCGAGTGGTCATTCTGACAAGTCAATGAACCTCTTAGCGGAATCATCTCCGATGTCAAGTTCAAGACGTTTGGCTGCGGTAGCGCTATTGCCAGCTCTTCCTATCTTACAGAGCGTGTTAAAGGACTAAGTCTTGAGGAGGCCGGAAAAATCAAAAACACCGAGATTGCAAAAGAGCTTTGCCTCCCACCAGTGAAGCTGCATTGCTCCAGTACGTCGTTTATATCCTCTCCAGCCTCGTGCATGCCATAATTTCTGTTTCTTTTACAATAGTGCTTGCCGAAGACGCAATCCGATCAGCAATTCGTGACTATCGGTCAAAACGGACTTCCGTGGCAGACGCGCCATCGAAGACACTCTTTACGACAAAGCCTGCGGCCTCAACTTCTCAACCCTCGGCTTAACATCCCGAATTCTTATTCCGACCTTTCTTTGACCTTCAATCACGTTGTTGTTCGTCGTTTCTGTGGAATCGTTACCTTCCTACCTTCTCCACAGCAATTACCTTGCTGACCGATTACTTCTTCCTTTTCTTTATCTTCTTATGCATTAGTTCAATCTACAGTTCTGGCATGTATATTACGACTATCGGCAACAAATTGCTTTTTTGGTCGTTGCTTTTTACCGTATCAAGGTGACTAAGCGTCTCAAAAACGGCGGAAACCGCGTCATGCACATCATGAGATCTGTACGTTATGGGCCAAATTCTACTTGGCAGCAGAACCAGAGCCAGAACCTGAAGGCTTGGATGATGATGCCCCTTTCTCACCAACATATGAAAAAGTGCCCGTCCCACCCGAGAACCAACGATCGTTAGCGGCCTTGACTCGGGCTGCGGCGGCTGCATGATTCACCAACTCCAGACCTAAAATTAGATATCAGTACCCAGTCTCAGTTACTAAGTAATCCTCATTCTCACCTTGGACTGGTGTAAACACAAGACTGGTAGCAGTTCCCGATACACCCTGACTTTGAGATGCTGCACGATTGAGGACTTGAGTTCTCAGTTTGTTCGCTTTGCTCATCTTTGCTCGGCTTTTCGCGTCTATGGCATTTGCCCTCACTTTGCCAGTACCCGCAGTACCCAGCATACCCAATCCCTTAGTCTCGTCGAACGCACCCACTTCCTCTTCGGCTTCGCCAAACGCAAGACGGTTCTGAAGTTTACGCAGTTCGGTTTGAGCGTATGCCTCTTTCGCCTTCCGTGCTCTGAAATGCGAACACGAATTAGACGGATCGGCATAGGTAGGGAAAGATTGAGCTCACCGTTTACCACCTCGTCGCTTCTTTGGACCATCATCTGGCACTGGTAAGGCTTTCACTACCTTGGCCGGCGGTGGTTCTGCAAGCTTCTCAATGTGTTTGACAATCTTCTCCCTAAGCGACTGTCCATATAACCCATTTCCTCCGGGTTGCAAATCCATCCTTGCTGCCAAGACACATTTTGCTCCGACCGTCCGTTGAGCTTTGAGGCGATACTCGGGTGGAGCGGTATGTACGATGTCGGATTGGAAAATAAAACCTGTATGTCGATTTTGAGTGGCCGTGGAGAATCCAGCAGCTATTTTGCGCTGTGCTCCTAGAAGCTGATTACGGTGGATGGTCAGAAGGCAGACCAGTTAGTGATGACGAATGAATACTCACGTGCACATTACAAGCTGGCATCTTCGCGAGAGCACTCAAGCCACCCGCGACACCTAGCAGCTTGGCAGCTGTGGTAGTCCCGACAATGGCTGACAAATTAGGTGCCAAGACAGACATGCGAGACCTCACATAATTGAAAATCTGAAGAAATGCAAATCAAAGAGATTAGGATCCATCAATTAGTCACTGCAAATTGAGATGATGAAAAGTCCAAAGTGTAGGTGATAGAAAATGGATACTCGCCTTCTTTCTAGCTTCCTCCAATCGGTCTGAGAGGTCACAAGCGCGTTGAATGGCGTTCCAAGACTTTTCGGGAAGTGGCTTTCCGCGGGTTGTGGTCGAAGCAATCGTTACTGTCATGACGATGGCTGCAGGGAGTGCGGCGCTGAGCCTACCACGAGGTAATTCCTGCAAGAACGAGTCAGTTAGATGCCCGGTCATAATCAAGTAGGTTGACACACCTCTTCATTACCGATGGCTCGAACAGCTCTGATGTACATGTTTGGATCCATGACAAGTTGTTGAAGTTCAGGGAATTTGGGATTGTAGTGATCACGGATGAACTACAATTACGTAACATGAGTATTCAAGGCCAATAATCAACTTGTGGGGGCTACTTACCTTGTGGACAACAAGGATCTCATTATCTATATCCACCGAAAGATTGTTGGCAGCGACGATGAGAGCATATTCGGGGTTATCGAGTGACATTGTAGTGGCGGTCGACGGTGTTGCAATGTACTTATCAATGTCCTGGAGATCATAGTCATGATCAATTAGATGCAACTTTCAGCAAAGGAGAGAGGCGCCAACATACCTTGAGAATATCATTCATCCTCTTGCTTCCCTCCAATTTAGCAATACTCCTAACATCCTCAACAAGTCCCAACTCCATCTTCTGAACTTCTTCTTCATCTAACTCTTCGGCTGGCTGTACCCCTCCCGGTAGAACTAGTCCACCTCCTCGACCATCTTCTGCCTCCTCCCCTGCTTCATCATCCTCCATGTCAACATCCTCATCATTGCGCTTTCGTTTTGTCGATAAAGTTGCTTCTTCATTCTCTCCATCGGCTCCAATGTCCTCGTTATCAGCTCCAACGTCATCGAGATCATTCAAGAGTTCATCTGCTAGAGATGACATTCTCAGTGGTGGTTGGTTATGGATAGAATTTTCTCAGATGTTTTGATTGTTCATGTATTTCGATCACGTTACCGCTCTCTAACACGAACAACCAAGCTGTGGTTCTAAAACCACGTACAGCTTTGCTGAAACGCGTCCACAGCCACTCATTTTCGCGAGTGTAGGTGATATCCGGCTTAGTACTTGATAACTTGCTCGTCTGGTTTAACACTGTCCCAATCGGATCAAAAGTCGGTCAGTGTATTTCCTCAATATTTTCTTTCAGTGATGACTTTAGAGTGGAATCGGAATCTCCACCCTCACTATTTTGTCCTTAAAGGACGATGGGTCGAGTCGACGACTATGTTGTTCGGATACTGCTGAGAATTTACCAGTCCGCACTTTTCGTATCTAGAGAACAAAACTGACTGACCTTTTTCCCTAAAAACTCTTATCAGATGGATCCTCGACGTGCCGCTGATCCTCGTCTCAACCGTGATCCCCGTGTGAGGGATCCACGACTTGCGAGAGCTCCCGCACCTGCTACCGCCGAGCAAAGATCAATTACACCTACCGCACCGGTGGTCACCCAACAACCGAACCAACCGTTTCCTGTGACCTCTATCACAAGTACAGTAGCTGCGACCACAGTCCAGGCGCCATTCAAACCCCGTCCCCTCTTTTGTGTCGTATGCGCAAGCAACCAGGTATGTCAAATATATGACTTTGTTGAATTTCGATACCATGTTTGAACTCACATGATCGATAGAATCGATCAATGGAAGCTCATAACGTTCTATCGTGAGTTTCCTATTGCTCGCTTTGAATAACTTGCTCACCTTACCATACCACAGGAAAGCTGGTTTTCGGGTAACTTCCTCAGGTACCGGTTCTGCTGTCCGTTTGCCGGGTCCTTCGGTGGATAAGCCAAACATCTACACCTTCGGAACTCCTTACGATGATATGTACCAAGATTTGAAGAATAAAGATGCTAGACTGTGCGTTGCTACACACCTGACATAATGAATGTCAATAAGAGCAAGACCGGTTGACAGGTACACTGCAAATGGGCTGCTTCAAATGCTTGATCGTAACCGGCGGATCAAGCGTGCACCAGAGAAATGGCAAGAAAACAAAACAATTGTTGACGTTGTTATTACATGTGAAGAACGATGTTTTGATGCTGTTTGCGATGGTGAGTCTAATGCACAACATGAGCGTTACGGTTTCTTATGTATTTGATAGACTTATTAAATCGTGGGGGCGAATCCAATCGACCTGTCCACGTCATTAACGTCGAGATCAAGGATAATCACGAGGAAGCACTAATTGCCGGAAGAGCAATATTGGATCTAGCTGCAGCTGTCAGTAATAGTTCTGATTCCCTTCCCTTGTTCAATGATGTTGATGTTTAAATACAGATTGAAAAGTCGTCAGATATCGATGAAGAGATGGAAGAGATTCTCCGTGTACAACAAGAGAAGCACCCGCATGCTATCCTCCACAGTGTCTGTTTTTATTAGGGGTGCCACGATCCCAGATGGAAGGATTGGTCCTCTAAGGTCGGTCAGCTTCACGCTAGTCCAAGTGTAGCAGATATCGGGCTATATTAGTAGAAACTGGGAGATGGATTGACAGCACATGCTAGTACCATTACTCTTAGAAGATTGAACATTTATCATATTTCTTGGTAGATTTGAAACATGAATTGTACGATCAAAGGACTACCGTCGCAAGACTTTTGTCTTTGTGCCTGTTTTCTCGCTTCGCTTCTGAAGCTTCTGTTGCCGTTTACTTTGGCCATCGGCTTGCTCATTTGATGCGTCATTTGGGGCATCAGCATCTCCAGATTTATTGAAGAACAAGGGCCCGAGTACCGACGTATAAAGTTTCCACACAGCATACGCGGGTATCTGGCAACGGAAATCGAGAATCAGCTTTGCTATAAATCATTGATTCATTCTAGAGACTCACGGCCAAATAGAACCACCAAAACCAGTCGCCCAATAGAGTACTTCCAACTTGACAGAACCAGGTGACATAAATGACGTCCCAGCAGCTTTCAGTAAGCCCAGCTTGGCTCAAGTCCTCGCCAGCACTGATGAGAGCACCAGTAGACTGATCACGACGGGGAGTACCAATTGAATGGAGATGACGGTAAAGGACCAATGTAGGTATGAGTGTTAAGACATAGATAATGGGTTGAGTGAGACCTTGGACGGGCCGGAAGGGCAGCACAAAGCGGAGAAGAACGTAGATGGCCTATAAAACGATCATGCGGGATTTAACAAAATCAGCCACGAAGGTTGACACATTGAAGGACAGAGTGACGAACGGACGAAATCATCATTCCATAGCGAAGATTTTTCAGTGCCTTTTCATTATCGGCAGCTGTCCGTTTAGCAGACGCGTTGGCCTATGAGAATGTACGGTGAGTGAGCTAGATTATTATTAGAGTAGCTTGTAGCGGTGCACCATTTTGTTGTGTCGTAATTTATTTTCGATTGCCCCGGTGTAGACCTTGAAATGGCTAACAAGCAAGTTGTGTCATCAAGGGACGGATTCAGCTACGTTGGAGGGCGCCACGTACCAATTACTCTAGCTACGGAGCTACGGAGCTCTATGTTTAGGATGACAATGTTATGCTGTACCTGGCACTTAAGGATGGTCTCGATTCAAACCAGCGTGTGAACAGTTGCCATTCAAATGAGCTAAATCTTACGTAATAGCATACAACATTCTACGTCTAACTTGAAAGCAGCCCACTGAGCCCAGTGTTGTCATCAGTCAACCCTGTGGCGACTAAGTAAATCACGATCCATAACACTCATCTTGTTTTGACGTATATTGGCCAAGGGAATAGCGAGGTAACTTGTAATACTAATGACTGCTTGTCGACTTTGGAAGCTTGAAAGCGTAAAGGTAGGCGATTTCTTCAAAATGAGTCCCGGCAGTATAGCATGTGGTCTAGAATTTACGATCTCTGCTAACAGTCATGTAGCTATTTCAGAGTATTACTAATGCTCAGGCGATGAAGGAGAACAGCAAATGCAACCTATCTCAGGTGGGTGGACACAAGAGCGTCATAGCTTGGCTGCTAAGTAGCACGATGAACGGTCAATGTAGGTAACTCTTTTGCGGAAATTTAAATGTTATGATTTCGCGCCAAAATGAGCTGACTATCCATATGGTTCAGAAGGACGCATCAACAGTCAAATAGTATTACTAATCCAAGGAATGCAGCATGGTAGCAGGGTTGAGCAGCGGTGCCGGTAACTGTATACGTGGGACCTGAGTATAAACGGAGGCTTTCAAGAAGATAAGCTCTGTTGCGTCGATGCAGAAGGATTGTGCACATTTCCGGTGAAAATTTTGAAGTCCAATTCGTCACTCAATTCAAATATCTGAAGATAGACCATGCCGCGAAATCAGATGGGCTCAATGCCAAAGACATACTCATGAATGGCGAAGATGCTGCGGTCTTCTGGTGAAACGAGGGTGTGTGTTCATGAGAACGTTACCCCAATTCTTTCAAGTCTGAAGGATGCAACGGAGAAGTGGAAAACGTTGGTTGTGATTGTTCGTAAACATTGCTGCGGATTGGGGAAAGCCAGGGACATTGAAACACCTACGGAGAGTTGACGATCCTCAGTACATGTGGGAAGAGTATGCTCATGGAAGGCAGGCAGATGATTGATGATGAATGCAAACCTGGTACCAGAGAACGACTCGGATGTTCTGGGGACATTACCTTGCGATCCAAAACAGAAGGCTGGCATTATTAGACACGGTGGGACACCAACTCTCAAGTTTGAACGATAATCGAGTTTCATCAAGTTTCACAGATCTAAATCGAGCCCAATTGAGGAAAAAGGTGGTCCGCCGATGGAGTTTTACGAGCTAATGCATGCTATGTAGTCATTAAAAATTGGTGGTAAGACAGAAACCTTGTCAGGATCGTGGTGAGAGAGCGTTGTCTTGCATAGACGGACAGAATTGTAATTTTAGTATCTGAACATGCCGTCCGGCTTCGAAAGGTTTTGTGGGCTTCCGGGAACATCTTGCCTCCTGAAGGCCGTATGTTTGTTGGGTGAGAATGAGACCTCCACAATGAAGGAACCAGACATGCTACGATCTGCAACAAAGTCATTTGAAATGACAATCTAGACGGGGAGATGATGAACTATTACGGAATTTTTGTCGGCCCTTCTCGGGAGAAGGCGAAAGTAAAGCAAACTCAATCCATGGAGCTAACTTGCGATATGAGGCTAGTTGAGCTTCGATAATGACAGCTCCGATCTCCTCCACATGAGGCAGAGGTATTCTGTTGGGCCAAGGTGGCAAGATTGTCTGGAACAGGTTGTCTGATGAGCTGGAAAAAGAACGGAAGAGCAGGGCACCAGGGCTGCTGTATCGATCGATATGGCACCGAGAGTTACACATACCCAAACCAACCTTGTGGATAGAGAGTAAAACGTATTGGAGGTTGGTCGTAAAAGGTATCGGCAGAATTGGCAGGGCTGCCGCTCGAGATGGTGATCTGCCCCGCATTTGTATTTTTCGGATTGCCAAATGCACCTGTTATTGATTGAGACACAACCCAGGACCCGGACAAAGGGACCACAGATCTCGGTTTTTAGAGTAACCGTCGGAGCCAGGAGGTACAAGTGCTTCGGTGACAAGGTTTTCCCTATAAATCTCGACGTTTTTGGACATTACGTCCGGATCCTTCCAGAAATTTGGAGGGCAGAGATGGTTCCTAGGACGAATACCATGCTTCATTGAGGAACTGGTTTCTCTCAGGGAGCTAAGAAAAAGCCAAGAAGACCATGAAGATGGTAACTTGGTTCATTGACTGGTTTAACTCCCACCTGGCCACAACAAAGTGAGCCCCTACATTGATACGCCTATCAGCTTTTCCGAGACTATCCATATGGATGAACTACGTCCCGTGAGGTCCGTCGACATTTGTAAGATATCACTGGCGGTGCTCCTTCGGGCAGGAGCGATGTTGTTGGGTGGTGTTTATGGCAGCTAGTAAATCCATTCTTGTATCGGCGAAGTACCACATTCTTACAATTGCTCAAATCCTGCACCATCCCAACATCTGGAAGCGAGTACAGATGATGATATGCCATCGCATGCATCGGACGAATGAAGTGGAGCTTTGATGCACCCGGTCCGAAATCCTAGTGGTCAGATCCGAAGTTTGAGGGATTTAGAGCAAGAATATCTCTCCCCGTTGACAGTGGAATCCCCTTCTGGTTGACAATAGCTCCGTTCCGAGGTGAGAATATACTGGAAGGTCATGGAAACCAGGAATCGTTCAGCTGAGGGAGACTTTTGGCATGATGTGAGTAAGTGGACAAGATCCAGTAGCTTACAATTGAGTTGAAGGTAGTCGTAGACAGATCCGCTATCAGGTCGGGTCTACAAGAAGATGCTATGATGTTGGTCAGCAATTGGCAGCACGGGAAAAATTAGGTATCATCGATACACAGTTCCTTAGGCAAGCTTACTAACTGTGCCATCTGTAATCAAGCCAGCAAATACAACTCAGTGCCTGCAACATAGACTAATATTTGTCACCTTTGGAAAGACCCGACTCAAATCTCAGGTAAGCCGATCAAAGAAGTCCCTATTCATTGATGGCACTTCTTTAGCCACATGGGTAGAAGGAATAAATTGACAGATTCTTTGATGAAGCATTTGCTATATGCATGACATATGCACGAGAGCAATTAGAACGTTTTGCAAACAGCCACAATATTAAGCGAGCAGGCTTTGTGCACTCTTCATATGTGGAGAATCAAGAATGAGAAGGTGAGCGCTGCGGGTTCCACTCTTCTACTCCAAAGGCATGTGCAAAGGCATGTTGGGTGGTTTGATTACCTAAGAGACAACGTTCTAGATCCGTCAACACGATGGTTGAGGAGGCAACGAATGGCCCGTCGCAACTTAAGAAAGAATAAGTATAGTAAACGAGATGCCCGTCACGGAGACGGATTGTTGCGGAGGGAGTTACAAACTGCGAGATGAACGTAAACAAAGCATGTGGCCGGCAAGTTACCGGAAGTCGGAGTTGTTTTCGATCCGCGCGGACCATCGTTCTTCCGGCTGGTCGAGAATCTAATCCAATCAAGACGCCCCTCTCAATTTCTCCAGTCACTCCTTAGCTGGCTTGGCCGCTCCTATTCTTCTTACTCTTCTCTTCGTTCTTCCACCTCGAAAGAGTGGGTTCTTGCGTGGTGAGTGCTGATTCAAGTGTTATGTTGACAAACATTGCTCATCGGACAAAAACCCGAATTTGTCGCGCAGGTACTCTTTCATCTACCATCACGGCTTTATTGCCACTCTTCGTTCTTTCTCGTCTCTGGTTCACTGAAAAACATGTCGATACATTCACAATCATCTTCCAGTAGAGCAACTAGACCCCCATTTCGTTACCTCCACACAGATTTCTCTACTCCAGAAAAACCTACTTCATCTGACTTCCCCATGGACGAAAAGGCTGCTTACCGGAGCCATCCATCTGCTTTTACTCTCGGACGTCAGGAAACAGTCATCCCCTCTCAGGAGTCGCGCCAAGAAACTTGTCGCTCTCCGTTTGATGCAAGGAGCAGGCCTCCTACTAGACATCAAACGCTATCTCTCTCTACCTCGCACTCGACCCCCTCTCATTGTCATCCACCATACAGCCAATCATCCCTATACACACCGCATCACTCCACACAAGATGAGGCACTGAGCTCCTTTGATGTCGGACTAGCGCCAAGGGTAAAGCGGTGGCTCCCTCTCGGTCTTTGGATTCTGACTACAATTGGATTTTTCGTGGCTATTGGTTGGTGGCGAACTGAAGTATTTGATGGTACGTATCTCCATCGTTTGGGTGTCTTTGTTGACTAACGCGTTGTGCAATAGGCCTGGAGCAACTTTCCAACTGGATACGTGAACAAGGTTATCAAGGCCAAGCAATTCTCTTCTTCCTCATCTTCCTGACTACCTTTCGTGAGTGCTCGGTTAGAAACGGCTAATCACCATCATTTTACTAAAGTATACGTGTACAACCAGCGCCCATGCCATTATACTCGACCCTCATCATGCTTTCAGGATACTGTCTCGGCGCGTATCAGGGCGCAGTCATCTCCTACTTTGCGGCTCTTAGCGGGGCAATCGCTGTGTTTTTGCTGTCCCGTGCTTATTTCCGATCATGCATCAACGACATGATTGTCAACGCACCTGTATCAGTCAAGCGGGCTATCAGGGTAGTCGAGAAACAACCGAAACTATTGTTTTTGATCCGTTTGGTAAGTCTCATCCATGACACGCAACGTGATGAACTTTTACTCAATTCCACGTCACATGGTTCAACAGTCACCCTATCCATACAACCTCATGAATGCCCTTTTGGCAAGCTCCCGGATATCATTTACCACGTACACCAGCTGCACGGCGCTTTCTCTCTTCAAAGTTCTAATCCATACCACTATCGGGGCCTCTATTCATAAATTCTCCGACTATCACACGCATTCGGGCAAAGGAGATAACTCGGCTACCGAAGATTCAGAATCTGATACCAACTTTATGAACCGAGTTTGGACTATCGTGGGAGTGGTCATGTGCGTTGCACTCCTCGTGTACCTTTCTTGGGTGGCTCGCAAGGCGGTCAATGATGCTGACGATGAAGACGAGTATGGATTACCCGTGGCACATCGCGTTGGGCGCAACTCACGTTCCAGGAACAATGTTCCTGTTATGGGCGAAACTGACGAGGGCGAATCGGTCGCGTTCCTGTCACCCATGGCTCAAGATGATTCCCGAAGGCCGTCCTTTGATTATGCGAGGTCCACTCACGTTCAAGAAATGGTCCAGTCACCTTTCCGACCAGTGTCGCCGATGAGATCCCTGCCTTCTAGCCCGCTACGAGTCAATGCGGACTTAAGTCGCTAGGGTACTCGACCAAGTCTCTTTCCCTGCTTTTCCTTTCCCCTCACTGGTCTTTCCTTTTCTGCGGCTTTTGCACCTCACTGTGCACCGGGTATTTGTAACATATCTGTAAACTAGCGGCATTTACGCTTTACCCACACTCGTTACTCTTACAGCTTCTAAATCTACTTTTCGAATCATCTGTTAAATATCAACCCATCCCCATCCTCTTCCCCCCTTTGAAGTGAAAAATGTGGAACTTTGTACATTCCAGTGACTCCTTTTTTTTATCTTTTTTTTTTTCATCCTCGATCTTCGAGCTTTTTGAATGGACTATCTTAACTTGGTTATTCACAAGAGTGGCACGTCGTCTACAATTTGAATTCCAATGTAGAGTTTCGTTATCTGCTATATACAATTCGGTCTCAGTGATATTCATAAAGTGCTTCGTTATCTTGCTCAGTCACCCCTATCCGTTGACTCCATAAGGCAGATATTACATGGAATTGCCAGATACCGCATGTTGAGGTGGGTCGCAATGCCTATAGACCGCATCCATGAACATAATATGATGATGTCGTTGGTACAAAAAACGCCTTTGGGGTGAAAAAGTATGCCCATTATCAATGTGTGTAATTGACCATGAAAGCAGTCTATGCTACACATGGGCCTAGCAATCGCTAAGATGCCGACAATACAAAGGCATTCAACACCGACGTCATCACTCTTTGTCTTCAGGGTTACGAAAACCTGTCTCTGAGACATACTTTACTAATACACACTACGTCACTCAGATCTGAATCTGATACTTTGATTCCTGATCCCATTCCCGCAGGAGGTGGCGGTGGCTTTTCTGTGGCTGGATTAGAGTCTACCCTAGAAACCAGAATTTAAGCCACTCAGGACAAAGTGTCAGAAAACGATTTAATTATTGCTCATCAATTATGAAGGGCTTACTAACGTTCCGCCACCTGAGACATACCATCCCGTGTCCAAAGTAATGACAAACACCCAGTCTAACAAGCTACCAACGTGAATTGTTTACGGATTACATGTGGATGAGATGACGGCATTAACGAATCTTGTTGCCAATTCAGTAGAAACTTCTTTCACGCTCTCTTCCTGGAGTGCCTTGGATCTGATTCTGGCTTTTTGTCAAATACCTTAAACTCTCTTTACCCCACATGATTCTACAATTATAAACTTGCAAGGGACGGACAGTCATTCGAGTTAATGTGACATTCGGCAGGTTGTTGTTTTGTTGTTTTCCCAGGGAGCTTTCAAGTTTGACATCGCTTGAAACGTCAACGTCCGGTCGTGAAAGGCTAACCACTCTGGGGTTGTATGAACACACTCTGAAAAAAGTTTGCCTCTGCAAGTGATTGGGTATTGCCTGTATTTGGGTGTCGACGCAGAGTAGAAAGGGAAGAAGTACACAAAGAAGACAGCTCAAGCAGCACATGATATACTAAATCAACACAAGAAAAGGGATATAGGGGAGGGAGGGAGAGCGAACGAGACAACTTGATCCATGCAAAAAAAAAACGGATAGTTAAGGAAAGGAGGGGTTTTACTTTCTGACACAGATTTGAGATAAATGAGGTTGAGTTTGAACGAAGAAGAAATAATCCAGAGAGTAAAGAAAAGAAGATGAAATACGACAGCAATTGTAAGGAACGGGGGTAGTCGTTGGACAGATCGTCCAAGAGAATAACAAATCAGAGAGTAGCCTCGATTACACAAGAATGTCTATATGACCATATAGCGCATTAAAAAAAAAGGCCAAAAAATCAGGGATGCATAATACAGAAGATGAAAGACACTCTCCAAGAGACGAAGAAAAACAGCGAGTGTGACGCTAGGTCACTTGAACTCCAGGTCTAAAGGCGAGACGACTGTGACTCCACCTGAGCCGACAGGCGAGACTGATAACGATTCAGAGCTCGAGGTTGGAGCGCCGCCATGAACGCTTTCAGCATCCAGCTCTTCAAACTTGGTAGGCATTCCAATGCCTACAAAGGGTGACAAGAGTCCCGAATCTTGTTGAGAACCCATTAATTGTTGAGGGGCGGAGTTCTTGAAGTCTGGAAGGATGAAGATGGAGCGGATAGATTTTGAGATTGGGAGGTAGGAGTGGGAGTGAGCGTAACTAGCCAAGTCAGTGAAATGTTTTAATGATTAGACACAAATAAGTCAGTCTAAGAGTTTGAAGAATGAAGAGGACCGAGGGGGGGATGAGAAGACAGATGTGACAAAGATGAATCAAAAATTCGGAAAAAGATGGAATGGATCAATATGGCGAAAGCCACTCACATCTTGTCATATCAGATTCCATTCCGTTGGTACCTCCACTTGATGGAGTTCCTTCGGCCCTGTGATCCTCAACATCCTCAATGATAGGCGGGGTATGGATCATTGAAGCCGAAGAGGCCGAGATTGACGATGTAGATGTCGAGGGTCGCAACCTTCCACCATTCGCCCAATCATCGGCGGAACCAACGGGAGCAGGATGATGAGACTGAAGAGATGGAGAATATGCAAAGTCCGATGTGGTGTATTGACCTCCGTGATGATAAGGATCGACAACGGATACCACACTAGGCAGCTGAATCCCTGGCCCTGTCTTCTCCGGAGCCGTCACGGGTCGAAGGAGATCTTGTGCAGATCCATTAGGATTGGTATCGTAGTACGGACTTGGATAGGGGCTTGAGACTGCATCACTTCTTCGTCGAGGCCTCGCATTTCGAATACTCAGACTTCCTGGACCTGATGAAGGCGCTCCGAGGCCAGAAGGCCCATTAGACTTTGAGGAAGATGGCCGATTGGAGAGAGAAATAGGGGTCAATGGTCTCGAAGAATTGTCTGCAGGGTCTTGGAGATCATAGGCCATGGAAGATCCCACCGAGTAACCCGTGTTCGGCCTGGAATCTGGGGACATGGGCGAAGCGGTATGATGGGAGGGTATCGAGGAGAATGGTGAAGGGAAGGAGTTGGAAGCCGACAAGGGAGGCCTTTGGTTTGATGAGGACGAAGGATTGAGAATCGATGACAGACTGTTGGGTCCGGATGGAGGACCGTTGGAAGAGATGAGCGAACTCGCGGGTGGAAGACCACCTGTGTTCATGTACGCCCAACTCTGGGAAGGATTGCTGTGAGCAGAGGAAGGTGATGATTCTCCAGCATTGTAGGAATAAGCAAAAAGTCCGTTGGGATTTGCAACCTGCTGCTGATGTTGATATCCACCATACGGTCCTTGCGCGTCGTCTGTTGGAGTGAGTGGGTGAATCATCGACGAATGAGATGAATGGGCTGAATATGAGGACGAAAAGTTGTCCGAAGGCATACTCAAAGGTGGAAGGGCATTTCGAGAATACAACGCCTGCTGTTGTTGTTGTTGGTGAGGACCCCATGGTTTTCCGTTAGGGAAAGTAGCAGAAGCTGGTGAAGGTAGTGATGGTACAGAAGCCATTGGATGAGACATTGTAGAATAGAGGGAGGGGAAAGTACCAGCTCTTGGGCGAACAGCGTTATTCATGCCGTTCTTTGGGCCCATTGAATCGGCAGCAGCACCTATGGATGAAGGAACTACAGGAAGATTGATACCACCGGCACTGGCGGGATGATGGTGCATGCCATGGGGAACACCGGAGGAAATGTCAGGCCGAGGGAGATCGGCGTTTTGGGTGGCTGGTTTGCGAACTTTTGGTAATCGGGGAGGGACACGACGCTTAAAGTTGGCAACGACTTCCGGAGGAGAGTGACGATTCAAGGTTGGATGGGCTAAATTGAGATTGAGTGAGTATGCGGGGAAATTGGATAAGGGTTGACGACTTACACCACGTGCTCGCGTCGGGGTCATCGATGGCAGGATCCACATTGCGCAAGTTGACCTTGCGCATGAAGCCGTAAATCTAAGCGAGCAAGGAACAAGGTGAGTGCGGCGTCGCGCAAAAGAGAAGAGTGCTTACGTTTAACTGCCTCGAGAAGCTGGCGAACCTGGACTGGCGGTAAATGGAAGGTAGTACGTGCAGCGCAAGCTGTTCAGGCCTTTCAACGATAATCTGTTCACCGTTGGCATCCCATCGGATCATCTGCTGATACTCTGGTCTTTCGAGGAGACTGAAAGAGAGTGAGGAGATTGAGAGACAACATTCAAGATAAGGAACGCACGCGTAAAGCTTTGTGAGGAAGGTTGCCTGTGGCTTGCTCTCTAATTTGGGAGGATCAGAGTGTTGCTGCTGAGGCTGTTGCTGGTGCTTTTCATGATCGTCCTGGGGATCGAGTTCGAGGGAGGAGCCAGAAGAGGATGGATGGACGGGATGAGGAATGCCATACGCATGAGACTGATTGAGAGGAGGATATTGAGGTTGTTCTTCAACGGAAGGACGGTGGCGCTGAGGGTAGTAGAGGTCAGCCATATTGAGGGGAAGGGGGAACAAGTGAAGAGAGAGAGAGAGAGAGACCAATACATATAACTGTGTGTTGCCCCAGTCCGACCTCAAATGCGTCAGGGTCCATACCCCGATCCTTTGAACACAATCCCATTTTCGATTTTTTTTCTCTCCGCCGGATACGCGCGACCGGTTTCAATACCTCAGTCACCCTTTTGATCTCATCACACCTCTTAGCGACTATTAGTATCCCATCCCGTCTCTTTCATCGTCGCCACTGCTCGACTCCCCGTTGTCGTCGTCTCTCAGCAACGATCCAAGTCCGTGGGCACCCGTGGGATACTCACCCGTATCGTTTCGCGCAAATTCTGATCAAATTTCATCCCAGTACGGCTATTTCTCCAGACTGACCACAACAATGCCCGCACCCACTGGATCCCACAAACCGACCCTGCCTCTCCTCCTTCCTTTTCAGGTCTCTTGTTTGGGTCCCCATCATCGTCATCATATCACCCTCTCTATAGGAACCCTCGGCCATCGGATATCCTCTCCATCGCATGCCGACAGCGACGACATCCAAGCCACCCGACTCCCCGTCATGACAGCTCTTGACAGCTCAAAATCTCTACTCGTCAAAAGGGAATATCTCCGGCTCGTATATCCTCTTTTCCGGCCGGTTGCGAGAGCTCCCATCGCGCCGCATTTAGTAGTCCATCATATCGCCAGTTCCCCTTTATCTCGGCTTTTCGGTTCAAAATCAACCATGTCACACAATGTTGCCGCCCGAAACCGAGTCAGAAAGGCGATATATCCCAAATACGAGTACAACATCCCCCCATTCAAGCCTAACTCTCAAGTTGCTTATGCACCCTACCATATTGCCGAAAGCAAGGGAGCGGCCCGGCTTCTTTCCGCTCCTGTTCACACCAGATCTTGAATCAAGATCGGGCTGCACCTAGGCTCCACCTCCCAACCTCCCTTAGAAACCATGACTAAACAACAAAGCCTCTACCTCCGCCGTTGGAGATCTCTCCTCCTCACCTATGGAGCCACAGCCACTGCTTTTGTCTGTCCACATAGAGCGCGTCTGGGCACGGCAATTACGTGTCCAACGATCGAAGAACTTCTCGTATTGTCGATCATTGTGTGAACCTATCGAGAGCGTTTAAACAACTCTTCATCAACGCGAGCATATTATCACCCCCTCTGCTATTGCGATATCTCACAGGTAATACAGAGTCACAGACTCTGGGCGCAACGTTACAAAAGTCCAATCCGTGGCCCGCCGAATCCCAACACAGAAATCCTATCCCATTACCCCGGGTTCGACTCGACAACAGGTTGCCACCCAAAGCAAATCCCGGCTCAGCCCAATGCAAAGTAGTCCGCTACAAGCTAGGACAATCTTGCGTAACACATGACGGACAAATATCCGTTATCTCTTTCAAAGCTCATTTACGTTACCAATACAACTACCGTCCGAGCTAGTTTCGGTAATCCGCATGCATGTTCGCTGCTGGCGAATGTGTGGTGTGGAGCATCACGCCTTTGGTCGGTTGTAGATGCCGCAAAATTATCGCTCAAACAAGGGGGGGAGCCCGAAAAAAGGTCAGACTCTTATTGGTCTGTGGCAATTTTGTCTTGCCTTTTTTTTTTCGAGTACACAATTTTGCTCCATACCTTCACTCTTTCTCCAAAAACCCTGCATGGATCACGGGAGACTCCGATAATCCGTTGTCAGCGGTGGTCGGACGCAAGTAACTGAGCTCAACTGCTTATCTACACACTCGCAGCAGAGGTCGGATTCACTCGCAATGCCCTAAAGGATTCCCTTCAACGACGATGAGTGGTCAGTCATTCTCGTTATCTTTCATTGCAGCTAACGTCAACCACTATACGGCAGACCGTAAATTGGATACTTTAATACGAAATTCAAGGTCTTGTGGACTCTGCTCCAATCCTTCATCGCAACGTTACAACCCACTTTCCTCCGACTCTCTCCCACAAATCAACCTAGGCCCTCCAAAGTTGTCAACCCCTCCGCCGTCACCGATAATTGCGTCAGCACAGGGCCTCTTGCCATTGGTCGGCGCTTGACAGTTTGCCAACGTTCAAGGTCCTTGTGCGAAGAACTATGTGACCGTATTCTGGTGCCTGTACCCCATACAATGGATGCACTTTCTTGCTATGCCATTGGACGTCGCTTCAATCGATGGTTTTTCAATGCGCCATGGGGATAATGCCTCACCAAGTGTACTGTCAAAGACAGCTACAAGACATTACAACCCATATGCCAATTAATTCGCCTGGAGACCGGTAGTTCAGTTGGAGATCTGGACTCCAAAAAAACAACGTTCGTGGCTCTCCCGCAGCAGTACATTCACCAGCTCAATCGGATTTTTTGTTTCACGATCTCTGTACCTCTTCATTCTCCGAAGGAATGGTAACATCTAATCGTCGGGGCACGCGATATCTTTCTACCTATGGGTTATTCAGCTGAATGAGCTGTCATTACCCAGAACCGTAAGCCTCTCTATAGACATTGACCTCCCATGCCCTTATTCTCCGTTCTCAAACCTCCTAATCATGTTTTCAGGTGAGTATCTATATCCATTAGAGGACGGAACTACAGTAAATGTGGGGCAAACCACCGTTCGGGTCTCACCATTACCCCAATGAAGGGACAAGACAGTATCCAGTCTACAACTACAGCAATTGTGGTCCCAAGCCACCTCAGAGACGTGGCAGGTATTCGGCACAAGCCGTTCGTCTAACACATCTGCTTACTTGCATGCCTCGGCTGCGGTGTATACTCGGTGCTAAATCACAATGGCTCTTTATATCGCGTGTATACCAAGTGATTTCGCTTATGTTTTGTCTGCTTCTAAATCCGTCTCTGTGGAAAAATAGTCAGCCAAGCTCCAGGTCATGGATCAGTGTAGTCCCAGCAAATAAAAACTAGATTTGAACACGACAGAGATATATACGAAAATGGGCAAATCGACCCCACCATGGGCAAAGACCTGCCGTACAAGGTACTTTACTCCTTTCAATCCCTGTCTCGTGCAGTTTTTCATCGTGGGCTCACGTGTGGATAGCTTTCTTATTTCCACAGATAGTTCCCGTTTCTCCGAACCCCAAAGTCACCTTACACCTGCCTAGAGACGGCGTTCACGTACACCTGTTATCTTTGCGTCATATAGTGAGAATATAGGTGCTGAATCAGCTTCGTGGGTCATATTTGGGCGCACTGAAGGACCTGTTACCTCGAATCCACATGATGCAGTTAGACATTTCTTATTTTCCGGCCAGGCAAAGTTGAAATTGTGTTGATGGGCAGGTCACTATGAAGGTGAGATTACATGTTCCCTCGCGATAGATCGATAGAGCCCTCTAGGCCTGTATTATTCCACCTTCATGACTGGGAAAGCTAGTTGGACCTCCTCCTCGACAAGAGACTCCCGCCGTCGTCTTTCTGCCTCCCGCTCCCCGTATCAAGCACCGCCGACACCTTCAGCAGTCGGTATTCCACATCAGACAAGCTTCTTCGGGACTGTCTTCGAAAACCCTGCAGATCATCCAAACATGTGGCTCCAGACCCAGCTTCGATCACGGATTCTTCGCGTGTTTTGCAAAACATACTAGCTAAACTCGTTTGATCCTTTTGAATGGGAGTTGGGGATTAAGGGCACATCATCTCGAAGTCAGTGATACCCGTAACGTGTTAGCACGACTTGGGCACAGATCGCGAAATCTCGGGAATGGCTCTCCCGCTTGAACTAACAACTGCATACGGACAACCATTCAACAATATCACATTGGCAAATGTTGTCAACTCCCACCGTCGGCAAGACTACCATGGTGTGGGTAAGACCCGTGATATGACATCACTGCGGTATACTCATAACAGACATATTAATTGTTCTCACATTTTTTCATTGAAACTAATAAGAGCGCAATCCGCTCTGAATGTGGAGCTTGATGGGTGATTGCGAGTTCCACCAGGTCAGCTATACACATTAGATACCCGGAGGCCGCACTAGTTATTTGAGATTTCAATCTGAGCCTAGTTCAGCCGAGACTGATCAAGTTAAGGCTCAGGATCATTTCAATATTAGGGGTTTCGAGACACATGTGGAGAAGGAAGGCGTAAAACAACGTGGTGAACCTTCGGCAAAGTGGGATAAAGTCAGAAAGGGTGCAAGATCCTTTGACCAAGACACCGGTTCAGTTGAATCCTCTGCAATTTCAGTTTAACTTCTCCCTTTCGTGCGAAGACAAAGCCAAGAAATAGGCAAGGTTAGGAAGCGTGACTTCTCCGATCCTATCTCTACCTTCTGATGTCGCCGCTGGATCTTCCCGAAAACGTGTACTGTATTTTATCCCGATTCACAACCCTACCTTCCCGATTTGGTACCTCTATATTTTTTGACAAGAAATTTGCATCTTGGTACCGTATTACTGGTGCAAGCCACCCGACTCACCCTGAGCGGCCTACCCTTTTGAGAAGTTGTGTCTTTGTCAGCATGAGGCTAATATTGGAGTGTGGAGACGGTTTTTCCTTAAAAACAAAAACGGCCTGCAGTGTTGGGTATTGTGGAGTTGTGACATCCTGAATAATTTGATTATTGAACCACTCCTGAGTCGGCATATTCCAATTGGCTGATTGCGTTCACGCCCCATTCATTCACATTTTCCAACACTCTTCACGTCGTGCGCTCTTTGTCCATGGACGGTGTTCAACTTGCCCTTGGTCGACGAGCGGCGTCTTCCTATCCGAATTGCCCCGCACGATGATGCAATGGGCGCTGTTCTCCATATGTTACATGAATGTAAGGCACCGTTGCTGCTTGAAACCTAAAGCGCGAGTTAGATGTCCACGGTGAGTCACAGTCGTGGTCTATTGAAATGTTATGGCAGTATAGAGGATAACAGCTGATCTCATTTCGAGATCACAAACCTTGTGGAATGTTCTCTGAATGATCTGATATAGCACATTGGAGGTGAAAAGAACGGAAATCATTCCAAAGCAAGTGACCATGCGATCGACTATTGCGCTATAAGCCAAAGCAATAAATATAGATCCAACGCATGGCCCCTTGGCAGCCATTGGAGTAGAAACAATGTGATAGCCGGAGGGTTGCCCCAAACCTGGGTTTTGTTGTCAATGGAGAGTCCAGTTATCCCAGTAAGTCATGGAAGCCCCTTGCTTATGACTCTGTGATCACGCATGAGGAACGGAGCGATTGGCAAGCGTGTTGCAGGGATTGGATGTTACGAAACATTTGGCAACAGTTTGAAAGTATTCCCGATGTTTAGATAGATGATCCCGGGTAAAGATGGGTATCAACGAATTACGTTTGATTTTCTCGTTTCAGTGTCTGTAGCATCGTACAAATTCCCCTTCGTCGTTCGACGGAATAGCAAGTTGTCAGTAAGTAACTTTCGCTATCATCTCGGCGGTAGGTTGCAGATAAGATTGATGACCTAACTGGGCGGAAACTTCGTATTGCCGGTAGCTGGCGTGGAACCGTGAACAAAGAAGCCATAAATGGTTCTGCCAGACTGCGGGAGGGACCATGATGGATAGAGGGTGGAAAGAGCGCTTCGGCCAATACCAAGGTTTGACCGAGTCCATGTGGAACCCCAAGCGCCTCATTAGCTAGACTACAGGGGCAGAGATTTGGTATGAAATTAGAGAACAGCCCTTGATATACCTCGCATCAGGCCAGAGGCAGCAAGGTATCAGATGGAAAAGCGAACAGGGGAACTGTCATTCATTCTGACGCCATCTACTTTCCCACATTCCATCCTCTAATTGTGTTCAATCCGATAACAAAGTCAGCTGATTACTTTCGATTCAATGTTGATAATGATATATGTTTAGGGGCGAAATACCTGTGTGTACTCGGGAATGAAATCAGCATGGCCTTGTGAGAGTCTTTCCCCTTGATGATGTTTATTGGTGCCGATTCAACGACCAGATGGGAGATGTTTTCACCCCCGACATTGGTGCACCTCGGCTTTTGTTTTAATTGTTGTTACTTACTCCTCAGGTTTGGTACGTACTATTTTGGTCTAGTGACCCTGCACATGTAACGGAGCTTTTTCTGGAGATCGTAGGCCCGACACTGTGGTCTACATGTCGCTATCTGACATTCATTCACAGAGATTCATTTGGTATTGCTGATTGGGGATGCACCATTCTCACAGGGCCTCTACCTTAAAACGTAATTTGCTCCTGGACATTCCAGCAATAGTGCAGCCGGCATTACCTCAGCCAACGCAACCTTTGCCGACGACAGTTTCTCACTGCGGTTCTTTCCCCGACGTTGACCCATTTTTGCTAGCGCGCACGCGCCTCGTGATTAACCGCGTAAATATGTAATAAGAGGCGAACTGGGGCGTTCTAGCTTCGGCGGTCGGTAGCACTGTCACCATTCAAGGCAATTGCGCTATCAACGCTTTTGTATTGCTAAAGTTACATTACCTTGCTCATTGAATTGAGAAGTCGCTAACGAAGGACCTATTCAACGCGTCCATCATGTGCTCATTCTACGAACCGCGATGCAGCCATGGATGATGCAGATGGAGGCAATGGTTCCTCAATATCTCGATCACCAAAAATACATTCCTCAGCCAAAACAAATCCCGAAGGTAATGATGTTTGGGCTCTCAATATATGAGCAATATTACTGATACGCGTCCCATATTTTATCGAACTTGTGGGTCAAATGTGGCGTAGAAAAGCAGAAGTGTGTCTCTATAGTTTAAACCAGATATGCCAAGTCACTCGTTAAAATAGTACAAAGAATCATTTATGAAGAAAGACGAGAGCAGAAACCGAATGAAAGAGTGAGATCATGGCAGCATCAATAATAAGATCGATGAACGAGTGAGGGCAAGCGACTTGAGTAGCTAGTGAGAGCAAGCAACCAGAGAAAAATGGGCAAACTGTGATATGTCCCTAACAAGAGGAAATACGATTCCATCGAGCAAAGAAAAGCAGGAGGCAGGAACGAAGGTAAGTTAGCGACTGGGACAGAACAAGGGTACCAGGTGTAATGAAGCGTCAATTGTGTAATGCAACGAGAATGAACAACGAAAGATTATATACCGTCAGATGAATAAAAACAATGTGAGTGATACCGTCTGAGCATAGGAGAAGATAATTATGGCAGGCGAAACAGTGAAAGAGATCGTCTTGAGGGGTGTGAGCAACAAAGAAAAGACAGGGGATCTTATTGACGTGTAACGTGGTCTAAGGGATCCTCTCCATCGTGATGCAAAGTCACGCTAGAGAAGGCTCCGAATAGATCATCTTGAGCACTTTGGACGATGGTGATGGCTTGTTGATGGTAGTAGCCCTCCTTTTGATTCATCAAGGGCGGAGGAGGATCCATCCCATCATCGTTTGCAGCTCCCATTGTTGGCGTAGTGGGAACACCTGCTCCTGCTATGCCGCGAATCTCATGTCTCTCCAGATCCATAGACTTGGACTCTCGCATGGGACGGAAGTTGACGGCATCGATGCCGTTAGAAGCAGCCGGAGTGATCTGAGGGGATGACATAAGACACGTATTCGGGAGGTCGACCGAAGACACTTACGGGAGGACGGGTATTTCTCAGCAAACCCCAATTGATTTTGGCAAACCATTTGTGATGTTTGACTTCACTCGCACCGCTGTGACTTCCCAACCTCCTAGTCTCGTCCTTGTGCAGCAATTTGGTAATAATGTCTTTGCAGTCCCTACAACCAAGTAATTCAGTCTATATCATGAGATTTGTCGGCCGCCAAGACTCACCTTGTCACCTTGGGAGTGTCGGGGAACATGACGTCCAGTGTCATGACATTGTTGAAGGTCTGAGACCTGTGGCTACCCTTGAAGGGCGTTGTTGCATACTATAAAATGTTGATCAGAGATTAATTAGTTTGTATATCGATTAGGAATCTCACAATCATCTCATAGATCAGAATACCCAGAGTCCACCAATCAACGGCTGCAGTGTGACCAACATTCTTGATCACCTCCGGCGCAATGTATTCTATTGGAAACGAGTCAGAAAGACGCCCTAGTTACCCATTCTTTGAACCCACCTTCAGTGCCAACAAAAGAGTTGGTCCTAAAGTCCGCGGTACACGATTTAGTATCGATGAGAGGAACACCATTAGGTTCAATTTGAGCTACACCAGCCGGCTTGCCCCCTGGTTTGCCGCTCTGCTTGGCCAAATCGAAATCAGACAACATGATGTGGCCAGTTTGATGAAGCAGGATATCTGACACGTGATAAGCATTAGAAAGAAGATCCTATGAGCTCAATCTGGAAACTCACTCTCTGGTTTCAAATCCCGATAGATGTAACCCATGAGATGAAGGTACTCGAGGGCAGCTGTCACCTCCGCTGCATAGAACCTGGCTTCGTCTTCTAAAAGACACTTTCCAGGACGGGTTTGTAATGCCCTGAAGAATTCGCCTCCCATACAATATTCCATGCAGAAATAGAGGTATTCTTCTGACTGGAAGGAGTGGTATAGGGTAACAATGAAAGGATGATTAGCAGTAGCGAGGATTTCTTGCTCTGCTAGCGCTCGCTTGATCTTTTTACGAGCAATCATTTCCTTTTTCGATAGCACTGCATACAGGGTGATGAATGAGGGTTCGGAGCCAGATCAGGAACCCTTCACACTGACCTTTCATTGCATACAACTTCTCAGTCTTCTTTTCTCGAACAAGGTACACTCTTCCTACATCGCCACGGCCAAGGAGTTTGATCTTCTGGAAGCTATTAGGACCGACTTGGACAGATCCAACTTTGATCGAGTTGCTAGAATACGTTCTCCTGAAAGTCTGTCGGGGGGTAAGGTTATTAGGGTTGACAGTGGTATGAAGCCCATTTGGATCGGGCTTCTGACCACTCGGGGAGAGTGGAGGTTCCTTGGAGGACGGAATCTTGAACGCGGCTGCAACACTATTCGCCCTAGTTGGACGATTGGGGTGGTGTTTCCCTCGTGCAGAGGATTTTGAGGAGATGGTGTCGAGCGAGTCTGTACCGTTGTCGGATTGAGTCAAGGGAGGGGAAGATGTGGGGGTGGTCGGGGATTGAGGAAGAGGAGGAATGGGTTCTGCTGGAGCGAGAAGACCGTTTTTGGTAACAGAAGAGGGAGATCGGGATGAATTAGGCAAAAAGAGACCTTTTGCGTTTGGAGCAGAGGCAACACGCCTGATGAACCGGGAAGCGGCGGATGAAGACGATTTGGCTTTGGGAGAAAGCGGTATGTTCTGACGGGGAGGAGACCGTGACGGGGATGTGGTCTGCTGGCCTAGATGGAGGTGAGATCCCTTGAAGTTGTTATGCGACAAACGGCTGAGAAGACGGTATTTGTCGTTTTTTGAGCGTGACGGAGGCGTGGTTTGCTGGGGATTCCGTGACTGGTTTTGCTGTGACGGATTTGAATCGGTCGAGCGAGTTTCGGAAGAATTATAGGAAAACCTGTTTTCCGTTTGTTGTTCTTGTAAAGGAGCGAATGTGGGTGCGGGTGACTTGACGGAGACAGCGGGGGACGTTGGTGTTGACTGTTGAGGACCGGGTGTCATCGGTTCTTGAGAGACCAATGTTGTGGCCATGGATGCTGCGTCAGCATTCAACGTCTCCGATGTTGGCTGTCGCTTCAGTCGAAATTTGGGCATCTTCCACGCTGTCGGTGTCGTCGCATCCGGCATGATCCTCGTTTTTTTTCTTGGTTTCTTTTGCGTTGATGAACAGGGGAAGGAAGAGGATTTCTAACAGAACCACCCTGGTCTTTAAGCGGAGTTTCATCTAGGGTACCTGATTTTGATCGGTCTCGATCCCGGAACTGATGTCGCTTCCGTCTCAATCGCAGTCGCTGTCTCGCTAATCGTTTTTGATACTGGCATTAATGCATTCAAACCATCCGACCGACCTCCCCGACCGCCGTCAATCCTTACCCTCACTGTTCGCAGTTTTTTTTCAAGGGATCTCCACCTGTGGCTCATTTCCCTTGTCCCTTGATCACAAGGCACTCGAGTGAAAAAAACAGCCACCATCAGGTAATCTTCGTGTAGTAGCCATCCAAATAGCCTCTGGTACACTTTGCCATCCCAATTGCCGCTCACACGTACTACAACCGTCTAGTGGCAAGTGATGGAAGCTGTGCAACCTGGCGTCTACAAGTTGACAGCGTTTAAACTTACCAAATTCGTATGAAGGAGTGTATTACAGTGCTTCTTCCTCATTTGTACCTAAAGTGGGAAGGTCTCATTTTCACATTATGATTTTCTATTCTCTCTAAACGGTTACGACAAGGACATGCAAACTGGTTTCAGGACATAATTCAACCGGTAGGTGTGTCCTAGAGCGTCAGGGGACACGCGTTGGCGAGCGATTTGTATGCAGGTCGCTCCAGTGATTTCAGAGCAACTTTCTTATCTGTCTCTATATCTTGAATGAGGGCCTCTGCAATAAATAAGGACATCAGTAGAGGACAGCGAACATCGTGGATATATATTCACCTCGGGACGTATAGTCTAATTCTGGTCGAATGTACCCAAGAATCACCGCAGACAGTTTGTGTCCATAAAAGTCCGTCTCAAAGTTGTGCATGATATGGATCTCCTAAACGCGAAAATAACAGCCAACGAGTTGGAATCCGATCAGGGATCTGTGTTAAGGTGAGACACTCACTGCGGTTAGCTTCTCATTCTTGTAGAATGGATTCCATCCCAAGCTCATAACCATGGGCCAAGTCTCCAATTCGTCTTGTTTCCGAGTCTCGTCATGAGAACTTTGATCAGAATCTGCATTTCCGGCTGTCGGAGCGTGGAGCCGTGCATATCCGTAATAGATCCCAGTCTCCACTGAAGTTGTAAGGGATTCTAGTGCATCGTCGGAGAGGTTGGCTAAAGTATCACAGTCGAATCATTACTTTTCAACAACCTTTGTGAGACTCAAATCACTTACCTGTAGGACATCCCAAGTCTTTACCTCCTCTTCCAAAACCTCTTTGAACTGTTCCACAAAGTGTAATTGGAAAAGGGGGTTCAGGTACTTCGGGCCCAACAATTGATGGACGCGAGAGCCTAAAACTTTCAGTTTGCAAAGGTGCTGGACGTCGTTCGGGGCTCTTTGCGGTAGTAGTCATCGTGGTTGTAACAGAGGACGACATCAATGTGCAACAGTAGACCACAATGTAGCGGTGGTTGATTCCTGTGTTCGCAAGATTGATCTCACGATACGTATGCGCCCACCGACATGTGAGACTTTAAAAATGGCTGCCCCGCAGTCGAATCTCATGATAAAGCGCACAGATTATTAATCTTGTTATTCAGCATACATTCCAGAAAGATAGCAACGAGTACGTAGAAAACGAAAAGCCCTAGGCTATAAAAAAGGCAACACCTGCGTCGTAGCCCTCATTAAATCCGTGTTCTATAAGGGGGTTATATTAAGGAATATGGTCGGCTGGCAGCGACTAAAAACTCACCGAATTCCCAGCGCAAACCACTTGATCCCTTCTCCTGCTCATGCTCATTCAACCTTCGCCTGATCCACTGATTTCTGAAGCCCAGCTCAGAAATTGCAGGTCCTGGTGTGGAACAGAACATGTACGCGTCATCCCATCCGATAGAGTATCCATCCTCAAATCTCCAAAATTCGTAGTTACCCCCTTTAGCATTCCAATAATCCATGTGCTGTTCTGTGAATTAGTATTACGTGAGCGCCTACGTCAGCTCTCGGCATCCCCCGACTCACTCAAAGCTGTCCGGAGAGCAGCCTCTTTTTTTGCGTCATCCCTTTTGGTTATTCGAGGCCTTGTTTGCCCAAAGAACGAAGGCAAGATCTCTGCCCTGGTTGCGTCCCTGAAGGACCATCCGGCGTTCCAGCCAGTCTTGAGTTTGTATGTCCAGAAAAACCATCCTGCACAGGTGGCTTCAAACAAGTCCAGCTGAGCCCTGACGAACACCCTCCTTTGTCTATCTTGTTCGCCAGCTTCATTGGACCTCAAACTCGAGGGATGCAGTGCGGCGCTCCATTCGCCGACGATTAAGTTTCCCCGAGCGATGTCTGACATTGCCTTCATGAAAGGCAGAGTGTCCGATTTCAATATTGCGGCATGCTCATCTCCTGATTTCTGGTGGTCGTCCTCGGTGAAGGAACGATACAAATGGTGGTCCACCACCACAAAATCAGATCGTTCACCGACAAATTTGGCGTACCAAGGCAGGTCCCAGGCATCAGAGATATAGAGGGGAAAGTTGGGATGGGCTGTCCGGAGTGATTGAATCGTTGTTTCGTACCAGGACTGTATCTGATCGTTGTTGGCCGGTTCGTTGAGTAGCTCAAGACCGACTACGTTCGGATACTTTGAGAGATGCTTGACGAGATACTGTAGCGCTACCAAGGTAGCCTTTTGATTTTTTTCAGAGGACCAGAAATTGATCTGCCCGGTACTAGTTCCGCAGTGTGCTACAAGGAATCACAGAATTAATTGAGCTGAGTGGCAAAAAAAATATCCCTAACTCACAGTCCCTGTTTTGACCGCCTGCAGCGGCATGCAAATCAACCAAGACGCCAATACCATGTTTCCCGGCAGCTTCTATGCCTCTTTTCAGATACGAGTACGCACTGGAGTACACATCTCCAAATCCATCGTAATCTGTTCCCTCCAAGACGTTGGTTCCACATGGACCGCTAAGGTGAAAATATCCAATCTACAGCGGCCGCTTGGTAAGATGGTCGGGAATGAGTGGATGGAAATGCGTACAGGAATTCGAACTGTGTTTATTCCTCTGGCTGCAAGCCATTCCCAATCTTCCTCTTGGATCCAAGTATCCCAGTGCTCTTCCAACGTCTCTTGCGCATTCATCCCTTTGGCAACATCTAGGTCACTAGCTTTAACCCCAACAGCACATCTATAGGGTTCTTTCACGATCCAGGGTTCAAGAGAGAACCAAGATCCTTGGATGTGCATTAGGAGACCTGAACATACATCGCCAGTGATAAATCACTTACCAAGATTCACACCTCGCATCTTCCGATATCGATAGACATCCGAAGGACCTAGCTTCGTTTGGCTTTTGGATGAGGTCTCTGCATATCGCAAATCAAAGTGAGCGAGTCGATCAACCTTTTCATTCAACTTGGTGAGAAGGCCCATCGCTTGTGGTTGCACAAAATCAATGATGCAGACGATGTGACGTCACACCTTGCTGTCTAATCCAGTGCGGCGCTAAACCTCAAACAGAAGCATCGTCAAACGTTGGAATGCTAGGTGTTGTGCTTAATTCGGAAGAACGGAGCACTCCACAGGGTCTTGTAACGACCAGTCTGGATTAGAAGGGTTAAGGAGGTATAGTATGTCCCGTGACAAACGTTCAAACACCTGAAGAATATACTTTGTCGATACTTTGGAGGGAAATGCCAGCATGTCAGGGGATTCGACCAATCAAGAATGGAATGATGAGTGATTCGGCCGGATATAATGTGTCAACCACCTGTTTTCGCGATCTGTTGGGTGAATGGCGTGCCCGCATATTTAAGACTCCGCTAATTTTTTCCTGCACCTCCATTACTTTAATGTGGACCAAGAGACCATAAGGATCAGCATAGACCTCATTCCATTATCCACCATGGCTACCAATACCGGGCTCTCTACACCAATGTCCACGTCTTCTACCCTCACAAATCCTGATCTTTTCAAGCTCAAAGAAGAGCATGATCCTACCGTCCTCACTCCCACTACTCTTTCCAGTACTCCCGCACTTACCACCGCTTCTGCAGTTATCGAGTCGATAGCATCCCAGAGCAGCGCTATTGTATTCATATACGATCTCGCCCTTGAGGCTGGATTCGGACAGCTGACCAAGAAGTGGTCCGATCTTGGTGTTGGAAGTCCGTACACTGTGTTGCAGACTCGTACGGGAGCAGGTCTCATGCTTGCGGGCAGACTTGGCCAAGGTTCGAGTGCGACTACAACCTCCAGCTCTGTTTCAACAGCTTATGTCACTCCCGAGGGGTTGGCCCAGATGGTTCCAGCGTTGGCATCATTACCTTCTCCTACCGCATCCAAGCGCGTGGTCATTCAAGTCCCTGCTGTCAGTCCTTTCGGCCCGAATTTGGCATTGGTCCCGTCATCATCGTATACTTCGCTACTTAGTCATCTTCCTACTGATGACTTTGTCATACTTTCGTCGGCTACCGCCAACGAAGCTGTCGAAGCCACGAAACTCTGCTATGCCCTGCATGACAAGCACGTGATTCACGTGTTTGACCATTACAGCGCAACGAGAGAAGTTCGGCTTATAGGAAATCCATCTCCTCAAGTTGTGCCAGACAGCTCGTCGAAGTCCTCAGTTCCAGGATGGGCTCCCTTTGAGTTTGCAGGTAGTGGAAGGGCAGAAGTGGTATATGTCGCGTTGAACAGCGCGGTAGGCCTCCACGCCAAAGGCATAGTCACCAATCTAGTCGGATGCGGAATTATCACAGTTCGTATCCCCAAGCCTTGGGATGTTGATGGCTTCCTCCGAGTCCTTCCAGATACTGCCAAAACTGTACATGTCCTCGCGGAGGTCACCGCCTATCATAGCAATTCTCCATTGTACGAAGACGTTGTTACCACCTTGGTTTCCTCCAACCATGGTGCACGCATCCAGTGCACTCGTCTCACACACTCGCAAATTCATGGCTTCATCAACGATCCTTCCTCATTCACCCAGTTCATCCAATCTCTCTCCACTCCACGAGGGTTGATCAACTCCTCCAATGTTCAGGCCTACAAGGCGAAGAAATTACTTTTCCTTGGAGCTCCAGTCGCGTCCCTTGCCACTCTTCCACCCGCTATGGCACACGGCTTTTCGGCAGGAAGCAGTATCCGTACTCGACTTTCAACCCAGTATGACGCTTTCTCCAAACCCAGTGGTGTTGCTCTTAGTCGCTTAGTTCTCACTTCTGATGAACTCCATGATGACACCCCTCTGGAGCTCCTCTTCCCTCTGAATGGTAAACAAGCTTCGGCCGATTTCGTAGGGATACTGGATCACACCCTCGTCAAGACGCACGATGCGCTCAAGTATTCGAAAGAAGGCTCTGAAGTCGTACTCTTCTCCTCATGGTCTCCCGAGGAGATTCTCAGCAACATCTCCAATCACAATCTTGAAACCATACGGGCGAAGTCCATCTCCCTTTATACTCTCAATACTAAGCAGACAGCAGCTGCGCTCGCTGGTCGGGACAGCGAAGTGCTAGAGAGCGTTCTGGCTTATCTGGCTGTTCTACGCTTGTTCTTGGGTGTATCTGGTACGGTCAACAAGTTGGAGTCCTTGGCGAGAGCATTGTTTGGTGACGATGTTGAAGGTTGGGAGATGGCAAAGATTGTTGGGGCGTTATGGGACAATTTAATCCAACTCAAGGTCCCTGAGTCCGCATCAGACGAGGAGTCTGGCGAACAAGCCTCAAAAAGTTTTGAATTCAATGCAATTCAACTGGAATCCTTACGTGACAGCCTCAACGAGAATCCAGTATCCTCATTAGGCAAATGGCACAAAGGAGCGCTTCATCTTCTCTTTTGCGAGGCATTCGGTCTCTCACGACATCAACCTAATACCTCAGAGCAAGATCCCTCCTTGCGACCCGACATTGAAGAGCGAACCTATCAAGTTACCTGCGCCGTCAATCGTCGACTCACACCTATCACCTACGATCGCAACGTATTTCATCTCGAATTTGATACGTCAGGTACTGGTTTGCGATACGAGATCGGAGAAGCTCTTGGGGTTCATGGTTGGAATGATGAAGCTGAGGCCCTAGACTTTTGTTCTTGGTACGGGTTGGATCCAGATGCGCTGGTTACAATTCCAGTACCTAATCGACCCAACCAAGTTCACACTCGCACGGTGTTCCAAATACTTCAACAACAGATTGATATATTTGGGAAGCCACCTAAATCGTTCTACAGCTCTCTAGCGGATCATGCTGAATCAAAGGACCATCGTCTTGCATTGCGCTTCATCGGGGCAGCGGAAGGCTCCGCGACCTTCAAAAAGCTCTGCGACGTCGATACCGTGACATTCGCCGATATCCTAAAGAAATTCGACTCAGCTCGACCTCCATTCTCGGTTTTGTGCGAGCTCATTGGAGATATCAAACCACGACATTATAGTATTGCCAGTGCTCAAAGCGCTGTAGGGGACCGGGTTGATCTTCTTGTCGTGACTGTGGATTGGGTAACCCCCAGCGGTATGTTTCTATCTAAGCTCAGAAGTCCATCACAACTCACAATAGACCAACAGGCTCTCCTCGATTCGGCCAGTGCACCCGCTATCTTGCTGGACTGAAGATTGGTCAGAAAGTGACTGTTTCGATCAAACCAAGCGTTATGAAATTACCTCCCGACAACATGCAGCCAATCATAATGGCTGGACTTGGAACTGGGTAAGTTTGGAATCGTTTGCGTTGAGGTCTTAACAACCCGTCTCATCGTATACTTCTGCTGCAGCGCCGCGCCTTTCAGGGCCTTTATTCAACATCGAGCGCACTTGGCTTCCAAATCAATACCCGTTGGTCCCCTTGTCTACTACTTTGGCTCACGCCATCGTTCACAGGAATACCTGTATGGCGAAGAGCTCGAAGCTTACATTGCTGATGGTATCATCACCCACGCCGGCCTTGCATTTTCGAGGGATGGGAAGCAAAAGGTATATATTCAACACAAGATGTTACAGGATGGAGACTTGCTTGCAAACCTTCTTGCTGGTGGTGATCAAGTCGGAGCTGAGAATGTGCCAAAGGGCGTGTTTTACTTATGTGGACCCACATGGCCAGTTCCAGACGTGTATAAGGCATTAGTAGGAGCTCTCGTTCGTTGCCAGGGCTACACGGAGGAGAGTGCAGGTGAATATCTAGAAAGCTTGAAAGATGAAGAGCGCTATGTATTAGAAGTTTATTAGAAGTGGTAATCCATGTTTCTCCTACCCGTCATTCGGGACTCAGATCTGTTGCTCTGTATTTTCCCTATAATACAAACCAAGAAGGCTCCTTTCTTTGTCATCCAAGATGCGTGTTCTGACGAGCTTCAGGGTACACGTCGAACGCCATGTTTTCCAACCGTGAGATCTGGATAGAAATTTGGACTATACTCTGCTCCTCCCCTTTTGCTTGCACATAGATGCAACAGTCCTTGCGGATTCGACGGCTGAGAATCAGTCACAATCCCCTCAACAATGAAAGCAAACTTATATTCAACCGGAGTTATCTCACGGTTGGTGCGGTCGAAGCATCAGTGACGGAACCAGGTATTTTTCCCATTACAAAACTTGAAAGTTTCAATGGATTCTGAAAGCATCTCTATACTCAGGTGAAATCACAAGCAAATCGTCTGAATCATCTCAAGATGGACCTCGTGCCTCCTATCTGTCCCGAACGTCAAAGGCTTCAACCATCAATCCCAATTTCTTCACTTCTCGACCCAGTCCGAATGCTTGGATGATCTCTCCACAATACCTGTCCCTTCAAGCTGCTCTTACAGCTTCCTCGTACAGCCCTTCCGTTGTGTGGGATCGTTATTCCGCCTTGGTCGCTTACATGGGCTCTGAACCTCTTCCCTTGGAGTTGCATCAATCTACCCTTCGGAAGTGCGTCACATCTCCAGCCCAACTCAGAGCATATAGGAAGGATTGGATAAGGAAGCTTACGCGGAATGAGGAAGTGGCAAAATGGCGAGCTCACTCTTCCAAGTGGAATCCATCATTACCTCCTTATAACCCCCTCTACTTCGACGACACGCGTCTTCGGTCCGTCATCCGAAACATCTATCAGAGTGGCAACATTCCAAATACTGAAGATTACAACTTTATGCTCGAGTTCTACGCGGCTGCAGGGAATTTCCGTGCACCTCTCTCCATCCTACGCGAAATTCGAAGTGAGCTCGGGGACCAGGCATTAACTGCTCAGACCTATGAGTTATGCTTGCAAGCCTTTGCCGAGTATTCGGAACACAAAGTGCATGCTGCAGAGATGTCCGCTCGAGAGCAATCCCTGAAGACATGGGCGAACGAGGTGCTGTGGGTGCTGCAATCATGTAAAGTGGCCCTAACCAGCTCAATGCTGGAAAGCCTGCTCCGCATGATGCAGAATTTTGATGATACCTCGATGTTGGAACTCCTGCTCAGCAGTGGGTATGGCATCGATCTCAGGAATCCAGATCGTCCATGGGATCCTTTCACTTCTCGTTTTGCGAGGGCATATCAAGAAGCAGTTACTTCTGCCGTTGCACCTCCGCAAGTTCCTCATATGTCCACCTCGGCATTGAACGCGGTCATTACCGTACTAGGTCGAAGAGGAGATATTCCTGGCATGGTGTCTGCTTTCGAAGTCCTTACTTCTCCTTTACCCCGTCCGCCCCGGTTGGATGCATCTATCAACTCCAGCGGGTTCGATGAGGTGGAAGACGAAGAGCCAGTATTTTACGATAGCCCCACCCGGGATAATTCTCAAACCCTCATTTCACCTCCGTCCCCACCTCGACCCAACACAAAAACGTACGAGCGGATGCTAAAGTACGCTGCGTTGTCTCAAAACCACTTATTATGTCGATATCTACTCTCCAGCGCAATGGCTATGGATCGACGGCACCATCTTCAACTTCAGGACGATATCCGCAGTGGTGCTACCCCATTGAGGGGTGTTGCCGTTGCGGTTACACACAATATGCTTAACTCCGTGTTAAGCACGACGAATAATCTCAAGTCGCGTATGGAATGGATGGAGAAGGTGCTCCGGACAGTGGTATCGCAAAAGCACCTGGATGCCTTGTACTTTCGGAAATTCTTAGTGGATGACCATAAGAACTATCCCGCTCGTAACCGCATCAATACGCCGCGATTCATCTCTCAACTTGACACCTTTCAAGTTGAGGCATCTCCCACGCTACCAAGCGCTGATGTTGAACGGCCTTTTGATGTCGTTCGACATCTCTCATACCTTAACAAGGAGCACGTCCGTGCAGTGGAAATGCTGCATCATGTACGGAGCACACTACGAGATTGGAAGCGATACGGCACTCCATCCCCTGGACCTCGCGCATATAATCGCCCTTTGAAGCACCACTAGATAGAGGTAGATTATCTACAGTATGAGGACTTATTTAATGTAATTGTGTTCCCGGGACCGAAATCCAACTTTCATCTCTGCGCGCATTTATATTAAAGAAATTGAGTATATTAGGTATATGCATGACATAAACGATGATTTCATTAGCCCGAAAATCCGAAATTTGATGCAGGGAAACCTCCTCCATGCTGGAAGCCCGGCTGATTGAGACCTGTTTGTTGATAGCCGATTTGTCCACCCAGCATTGATGGCTGGAAGCCTGTTGGTTGAGATTGCACACCCATTGGGCTCCATCCCGTAGGTTGCGAGGCAAATGCTTGAGGGGCTGCGAAGGCAATGTTAAATTTGTTAAAACTACCGGCATCAAGCTTACCTGTCGCGGGTCTGAGCGCATCATATTTGTCTGATTATGAGGAAGGGTGAAAAAGGAGCCAGTAATTAAGTGAATGCAAACATACCGGATGCTTGGGGAGCAGAATTATTGGCAAAAGACCCAGCCTTCATTGAAGCGAAGACATTGGCCGGGTTCGTGTCAGCACTCTGGGTTGCTGTGGGATTGGGCTGAGATGGGTTGAAAGCGGGAGGCTCTTCACAATAAAGGGTAGTCAGTAAAGCTCACGACAGAAGCTTGGGGGGAACATACGAGATTGAAGGTTACTAATGAAACTACTTCCAGGATTGGTTATAGCACCAGCAGAAGGAGATAGTCCTGCGAACCCAGTTGGCTGACTTTGAAGCTGAGAGTGTTGGAAACCTGGCGGATTTGCGAAGGGAGACAGCGAACTCGGCATTGACTGTTGCAAAAAACTAGGTCCACCCAGCATTCCTCCGCCCACACCTGTCATATGTGGCTGTAGTGTCGAGAATCCAGGTCCGGGAATAGTTTGTAGCGGGGAGGCACCTGTAGGTTGTTGAATTAGATAGTTGGGACTATTGAGGCCAAGGGGTGGGGACGAAACCGCGCCTGGTCGAGTCGGAATGAAACTGCTGAAGCCGGTATTCGTCGGGATAAGAGGACGAAGCAGCCCCTCGTTTGCTGGAACAGGTGCAAGTGGTCCTCGGGGCATGTTCGCGCCGAATACACCAGTTTGTTGCGCTACCAGGAGGCTTCCAATAGGCGTCGGATTTGCACCCATTCCCATCCCAGATTGGAAACCAGGTGGAGGGGAAATAGAAGGAACCGCTGGAGGAGCTGCTGGTGCGGAGGGTGGTCTCCAAGATCCAAGTTTAGCGAGATTGTCAAATTCGTTGGGGAGGGATGTCCCAGGAGTCGAAGTTGTAGCTGGCCTCTGGATGGATGAGCCGCTAGTTTGTTGGGGGGCTTGCGTTGCTGCTGGGGTTTCCTCTTGGGCTTTAGGCTGGGTACTGGGAGCTAGAGCCGGCGCAGGAGCGGATGCGGGAGTTGTAGAAGGAGCTGGGACAGGAGGAGCAGGAGGGGGTAACGACGTTGTGGCAGGGGTAGGAGCAGGAGTCGAAGGTTTGTTACTTGCCGCTGAAGTGGGCCGAGGTGCCCAAGCATCGTCATCAAAACCACTAACCACAGGCGTAGGCTTGCTTGCACCATTAGCAGTCGATACTTTGGCAGATGGGCTGACCAGGCTAGGAGATCCGCCTCTCGATAGTTGGTCTGAAGCCGAGCTGAGAGTGGATGGATCGACGGCTAATGTTGTAGATTTGGTTGGCGTTGGCCTTCCTCTTCTTGTGTTATTCCTCAGAGCACCTTGAGGACCAGCGAATAAACCGGGTGAAGGACTAGTTGTGTTGGCGCGCTTTGGCTCTCCCCGGGATGCTTGATCACCATACTCCTGGCGCTGGAGCTGCATGGCCAATTCTTCATCTCGTTTAACTTGCTCCTTCACTCGTGGGTCGTCTGTCCGTGACCGTTGCACCTTCCAGTCCTTCTGCTCTATCTTCTTCAGCACACGGATTATATCCCCTTCTCTGAGTCCCAGAGCTCTGAGAGAGTCCGCCTTCAGGTCCGGCAGCACCGCTTCATCCATTTTCTCTCGTTCGAATGAGTGCGCATAGCGAGTGCAGTCATCAAGATCGCATCCTGCGGAAAGGAAGAACTCGAACCAGTCTATTCCTGGCTTTTTAGGAGGCGGGGATGGACGAGGAGGCTGTGGGCTGTTGGAATCGGACCGACGTCCGCTATTCAGTTGACCCAAAGGAATATTATCTTCACTATCTGCGGAGAGGGCCTTTGGCGGCGCACGCGACGCCGAAGTGGATGGTCCTTTACGGTTGAGACGCTCGATAATCTGCATATCCTCTGTTGACATTTTTTCTTCCGGAACTTCAATCACAACGCCGTTCATCTTATGCAAGCGAACTTTGCCATTGTGAACACCAAGAAACTCTGCCTCCACTTTGAATTGCCCAGAACGATCGTGCCATACACGGGTTTGATTTGGATCTTTTTTTTTAGTTGGGAGATGAGAAGGACAATTTTTGCAAGCAGTGCATATGGGAACTCACTCGGCTTTTCCAAACTGGGTCGCCCTGGCAGGTCTTTCGAAGCAGAATGCGAATGCCCGGGGCTATAAAAAGATTTAGAGTCATAGGAGGTCAGCAAGATGGCCATGCTACTTCATAGATAACGATAACAATTGAAAATTAAGTGCACTGCACGCAGTTGCATGTAACGATGTAAAAATTCATCGGGTAGTTGAACGAGAGGCATACAAAGGAGAAGTTGTCGAAGTACGAAGATAGGATGGCGAAGACGAAGCCAAGTAAGAAAAGGGCTTCAACGGTGGAGTGCCGTTGCCCACAGACGGAGTGGGTAGCACCCCACCGCCAACATCTGGCAGCTTTGGCACAAAGTTCTGACGAATGGACGTTTGGACTGAAGGAACAGAGACGGAAGGAGCAGAAATGGAAGGACCTGGGGATGCGGGACGGGCAGAAGCTTGTAAATATGATGGCTTTGGGGGTTTAACGGGTGGGGTTACAGGACGAGAAGGAACTGATTGTGCTAAAACGGTAGCTCTTGGAGCTAGTACCGGAGTAGCAGGACTGATATACGAGAAGGGCTTGGGGGATGCTGTGAGATCCGCGAGTGCGTATGAAGGAGTGCTTGGGGATAATGTGGATGAAGGAGTGGCGGGGCGGGTGGTAGGGACTACAGCCGCAATCTGAGTAGATCTCGAAGCTCGCCTTTCGGAAATTGGGCCCAAGTCATATCCCAGCGTGTTCCCAGGGAGTGACGAGGAGCGCACTGGGGCCACAAACCTCGGCTTCACGCCCGATGTCATTGTCTTTTGTGAGCCAAGCCTTATACCATCGTCTAACGAGGGCCGACGCGTGTGAGAATCGCGTTCCACAGCTCCCTTGAGAAGTGTGTCACCAGTCCGCTCAGAGGAGTTGGATGGCAAGGCGGTATGGGACGAAGAAGAGGAAAATGGTTCTGGAAGCGATCGTGACCCAAGCTTGCCGAGAAGTTTCTTTCCTCCGAAACTAAGTGGCGACGGCGAACGTTGGCTTTTGCCTGTACCGGCATTTCGTCCTCCAACGGGCGAGATAGAGCGAACTCTATACTCTCCTAATGAAGGAGATCTCGCCAGTGCGCCTAATGGCGAAGTAGGTCTTGAACCTGAAGTCGAATGAATCGAACTAGATGATGAGGGCTTAGGAGAGGATGTAGACGGTAATAAGGAAGGTATAGGGGAGTTACATTTCGTAGGTGATCCCCGTACGGGCGTGTTTTCACCTGACGATGTCAGAGGAAATGCTCCAGGCATAAGGATCGAAGGGACTGGCGAATCTGAACGAGAAATTTGGGTGGGAGATAATTGGACAGGTGGATTATGATGATAATGTGAGTGAGAATGATTCCTGCGACCATGCGCATGGCCTTTATGGCCATGGCGATGAGATACCAGTTTCTTCCAAGGACTGGCTGGCCTTGGAATATCCAAACCCAAGGCGGAATTTGAGCTGCCGCCCGTTCCACCTGAGAACTTAATGCGCAAGCTGCCAAAAAGAGATGTGGAAAGAGACGAAGATGTTGTAGGAAGGCTCTGAGACCGGGAAGGGGGTGGCCTAATTGCGTCCACCCCTTCTCCGGAGACAGCAAAGGAATGCAAACGAGGAGAAGACAATGAAACAGACTCGGAGTTGGTTCTGTCTGGAGACATTGTCAAGCTGGAACGAACCGAGGACGAAAAACCGCCTTCGTCCTCGTCATCGCTCGAGATGAACTCGCAACAGACGGAGCAACATCCATCATCATCTGAAAGATCAATAGGTGAAGTTGAAAAAGATGAAATTACCAACGTTTTCTTCGTTGTACTGTTGCTTTCTTTCTTGACCCTTTCCCTCAGGGAGTTCGAAGCTTCAGCCGCCTCTGCTGCCCATTGGCGGTCTTGATTTTGTACTTCACGTTGGTGCTGGCGTTCTTGTTCACGTATTTGCTTCTCGCGTTCTGCTTGCTCGCGTTGCTCGCGTTGTTGCTCCTTTTTGAGCTGTTCCGCCCTAGCTGCCTTTTGAGCTTCCTCTTGGCGTTCGCGTTCACGTCTCTCCTCAAGCTCACGAAGGCGCGTCTCCTCTGCAGCTTTCCGGTCATTTTCGCTTGACGTATCATTGGCTTCATTTGGCATTAGCTGGAAATTCAGTGTGAAGTCAGCGGATTTGTTGAACCACATATTAGGAAAGTGGCATTATAAGGTGAATTAAATACTCACGTCAACGTAGGACGCAGGGACCACCCCAACCTTTCCACTAGCACTTCTGCATTTCCACCATTCGTCGGACCCTTCTTTGTCAACGACCACGAGCTTTTCACCTTCGTTGACAGTTAATTCATCCTCCCCATCCGCGACAAAATCGTAGAGGACTACTGCATGCCCCACTTCGCCCGGTTTAAGAGGGATGGTTGCGGAGGTGCCGTCATCCTCATATTCGGTGTCCTCGCTGCGCCGGATCTCTGAAGGAGGCTCAGGATCCCAATGTACGCCTTTGGGTTTTGGAGAAGGTGAGGAACTGCCAGCATTTGGGCGAGAAGGGGGAGGAGCCAAGAATCTGGATGTAGAGTGAGTGGATGCACCATTTGGCTCTTCGCTGGTAGATGTTTGACCGGTGCTAGCTTTCGCGGCATCGCGACTAATATCGATCTTGTCAATGATCGCTTCGGCAGTATCCTTTGAATTGGCGCCAAATACCATGGGTTCGCTGGAGGAGGATAACTCGATCACGACGTGTTTGTGTTTACTTGAATCGATGTAGGCATGGACGATAGCACTTGATGGCCATTGTTGAACAGGTGCCTAATTGAGGCGTAAAATCTTGAGACATACGGTGGGTGCGTTGGAATGGAGTTTTATTCACCTTGTCAGATTCGCTCGCGAAGAAAATAGCGGCATTGCCCACCCCCAACGTCCCTTTTTTCTTCTTGCCTTTTCCATCGATCTCGGATACGCTCCAGGTTTGAATTGGGTCAAAACTGGACTTGGGAGAACCAGCAGTGGTTGCAGCAACATGACTAGAATGCGACACGGGCACTGTTTCGGACGGCTGTAGAGACTAGGATATAGGTTAGCAGGACAATGACATTGCAGACTGGTATTCGAGTGACATACTGCTATTGGAGGTGGTACTGCAATTGGTGCCGGAGCAGGCAAGGCTGAGGCTTTAGGTTCTGGTGTTTCTTCAGGGCTCGGAGGAGCAACCGCAGTTGGCTATAACCCATTAGTACAATAATCGTCGGGTATGATGTTAGAGCCAAGCATTCACCTGGGTAGAATCATTCTCTTCCACATAGTTGGCAGGGACATATCCTATCAAAGCCAACTTCCCCTTTCCGGGATGGTCCAGCTTTACTAAAATCCACTCATCTTCCCGCGCATAGATTGACATGGGCGTGTCCTCCTTCATTGACACCTCACCTTCACCAGTAGCCTCGTAATCGTAAAGTGCTGTAGCGCGGGCTATCGGGGTAGCCTCTTCGACATAAGCAGCCGGGACGAGGCCAGATGGGGGAGGGGTGCCTTCGGTGACTTGATCAAGGGGAATATAGGATTGCACTTTGGACCACCTGTATTTTTCTAGGTGAATTAAGGCCAATGAAACCATGTGATCGACTTACTCTTCGTCAGAATTATCAAGAAGAAACACCAACGCATCTTCAGAGATTGATAGTTCATCATCTGCCTGGGCGGTGTAGTCGTAGAGCACCTTCATAACAAGGATGTAGGGAGTAGGCTCGACCATTTTTGATCGACTGATATCACCACAACCTGTTGACTGTGATGATATGGATATCCGAGGGAGTGGAGGAAGTGTCTTGTTGAGCGATGAGGTTGTGATGACGGAGTAGAAGCCAGCCTTCTCCGCCGCGGTTTGGTCGATGTTCGGTTTGCGATCAACAACACTCAGCCGCTGTCGCACAGACGTGGCGATTGATCTTCGGTATCGGTGGCGTCCTTTGAGGATGTGAAGGAGAGCTCGAACCCAGAGGATAAATATCAACTTGTTCATTGCATCGTTCTCCACATCGCAGCCGTTGAAAAGCTCTTTAACAATGCCTCGTTCATTCCACCTGTTTTCCGCGCCCTGAAATCTCAACTCCATGGCTCCATCTAGCACGTTGCCTTCCTTTCACGATTCATGGCCACACAAATGCAGCATGTAGACATTGCACTACTAACCCGGCACAGCATGTTCTTGCCATAAAAGTGGGATATCCACGATCTTCCACCCCTGATCGCTATTCGATACCCTAAGGTTATTAGGAAACTATCCTGATGCAAGTATCTCCGACATATGCTTGTTCTGCTCGGTGTTCGTCACAAGGCACTTATTCTCAATACTGTTCAACCTCTCGTTATCTGCCCACATCAGATTGTGCCCGGCCATATGAGTAAATCTCGAGGTGGCGATGAACAGATTATCGTTTAATGTTTGTGATCGATCGTTGCCTTACGAAGCGGCAATGGTAGTAGAAATATTCAAGGATAGGGTATAAGCGGAAGGTAAGTATGTATGTAATATGTAGGACGACGCTGTAAAGCGTGTAGTAGAGTAGTTTGTATCGATGTCATTTTCCACACGAAAAATAAATAACTACTACCCGATAACTCTAGTGTGCATTCAACGAATTGACACTTAGATCTTTGCCTGATCCCTCTATCGCTT